>CAUOFW020001098.1:0-127500 GCA_963454935.2 Ilex paraguariensis
TAAATAGCCACTGTACAAACTTTAGATCCTATAGTTTAGACTGGTTGACTAACTGTAAGGAACTATAGCCATCAAAGATACAATCACATATTTACAGGAATTCTAGTAATTCTAGTCTATTTATACAACTAATAGTAGAGACAAATTAGGGGATAGAATATTGGAGAACCAACTTGGAGATTATTACTCCTGATTGTCAACACTCTCTCTCAAGTTGGTGCGTAGATGTCGCTCATAGGCCTTGTTTGTTGCGACAGTCATTAAATGCTTGGTTTGACACTGCCTTGGTCAGCACACATCATGCAAGCTCTAGTCTTGAGATCGAACATGAGGAACTTCAATCAATTTTTTCTTCTAGTTTCTCCTTGATAAAATGCTTATCAACCTCAACATGTTTTAGGTTCGATCATATTGGACATGATTATGGGCAATATCACATGCTGCCTTGTTATCACAATATAACTTCATAGGGCTGACTTACTTCATATGTAAATCTTGCATTAGATTTCTGATCCACAATAATTCGCATATTGCCTTAGCCATTCCTCTATATTCGGCTTCAACACTAGATCTCGCAACTACCTCCTGTTTTTTACTTCGCCAAGTAATCAAATTTCCTCCTACAAACGTGAAATAGCCAGATGTAGAACGTCTATCTTGAACTGACCTAGCCCAATCTGCATCTGTATAGCCGTTAATATCCAAACTATCTCCTTTTGTGAATCAAATTCCTTTTCTCGGAGATGACTTTAAGTAGCGTAAGATACGGATGACAACATTCATATGTTCTTTGCTTGGGGAGTGCATGAATTGACTAACCACACTCAACACCATAAGCTAAATCAGGCTGAGTATGTGCAAGATACATTAATCTTTCCAACCAGTCTCTGATAGTGTTCTTTGTTAGTAGGAACTTGATTTGATTGCACACATAGTTTCAGATTTTCTTCCATAGGAGTGCTAGCTAGACTACATGCTGTCATACCAGTTTCATTCAGTAAGTCTAAGGCATATTTTCTTTGTGACAGAAAAATATCTTTTTTCGATCTTGACACTTCAATTCCGAGGAAATACTTCAATTCACCGAGGTCCTTTATCTCAAACTCATGGGCAAGATGCTCCTATAGTGTTTTCCTTTCTTCAAGATCATTTCCAATCACTATCATATCATCAACGTACACAATAAGAGCTGTGATTTGTTCTTCATTATGCTTCGAGAATAGAGTGTGATCTGAGTTACTTTGCTTGTAACCAATAGACTTCATAAAACTTTTGAACCTTCCAACCAGCTCTAGGAGACTGCTTCAAACCATATAGGGATTTTCTTAACCTACATACCTGTTTATTACCTTCAGTCTATAGATTACAGCCATGGGGCAACTCCATATACAGTTCTTCTTGGAGATTTCCATGCAGAATTGCATTCTTTACATCAAACTGGTGTAAAGGCTAGTCAAGATTCACCACCAGAGATAATAGAATACAAACAATATTAATTTTGGTCACTGGTGCGAATGTCTCTATATAATCAATTCCATATGTTTGAGTGTATCCCTTGGCGACAAGTCTTGATTTGCACCGTTCAATAGCTCCATCGGCTTTGTATTTAATGGTGAAGACCCACCTACATCCAACAGGTATCTTCCCTTCAGGCAAGTTAACAACTTTCCACGTTGAGTTCTTTTGAAGTGCCTTCATTTCTCCATTAATTGCCTCCCTCCATCTGGGATCTTTAAGGCTTCTTGCACACTGTTAGGAATAGATACAACAGATAATTGGTTCACAAATGCCATACTTTCCTTTGACAATCTATGGTAGGATACATAGTTATTTATGGGATATTTAGATTTAGAGTTAAGGACAAGTTCATAGCTAACTTTGGGTTTCCCTCTTGTGACTCGTTTGGGGAAATTTTAGGTGAGGTTCAGATTTAGAATTTTCATGAGACTCAGGCATGGAATCAGTTGGAGAAGAAAATTGGTTAGTTGGTACATCGTGAGAGACTGATGACATTTCTATTTGATTCTGAACTTCCATTTGACCCTGATTCTCATCCTCAAAAAATTCTGGACCATCGCCAGTCTCACCTGGACACTCCTCCTTGTTATCCATGGTGTTAACATCACTTGGACATTCACCACTAGTTTCCAAGTTATCACCTCTTATAAAATCCAAGTTGTTCAAAGGATGATGTAAAGTTTGCACTTCATCTCTATTCTTCCCCTGAAGTGAAGACTCAGAACAATACATTTCATTTTCATGAAAGACCACATCAAGGGTAACATAAAGCTTTCGAGAAGGGGTGATAACACCGATAACCTTTTTGATGCAAGGCATAGACAAAATACACATTGAAGTGCCTGAAGTTCCAACTTAGTTTCTCAAGCCTTTGTGAAGATGCACATCCAAAAACTTTAGGGGACAAATTTGGTATGGTAGGAGCACTTATAGTGTGATGAAGGACATCAAAGGGAGTTTGAAATTGTATGGAACTAGAAGGTACACAGTTGATGAAGTAGGTTGTAGCGGTGACGACTTCACCCCAATAACTGGTGGGCATGTGCGCTCCAAACAAGGAAGCACGAAGCACCTCAAGAAGATGACAATTTTTTCGTTCGGCTATTCTGTTTTGTTGAGGAGTGTAAGGGAAAGTAGTCTGATGAACAATGCCATGTAAATTCAGGTACTATTTCAAGTCTTGATCGATAAACTCGCCTCCATTATCAGTACGGATAACCTGAATGATAGATTGATATTGAGTTACTATCATTTTGTGAAATTGCTGAAACAGGGAACTCATTTCATTCTTTGATTTCATCAAGCAAATCCAAGTCATACAAGTGTGATAATCAATAAATGAAACAAACCAACGTGCTCCACTCAAAGAAGAAGTATTTGCAGGCTCCTATACATCAGAGTGAATAACCATAAAAGGAACATGACTTTTGTTCATACTAATGGGAAATGGAACACGATGACTTTTAGCCAGTTCACAAATGTCATACTTAAAAATCTAAACAGTCAATTGCAAAAAAAAACTGTCGAAACAATTTCTGTAATATCCAAAAGATGCATGGCCTAAATGCCTGTGCCATAACTAGATTTTTGAAGTCTGAAGTTTATCAAGTGTATTAGCTGAAAAACCTTGAGCCAATTGATTTGAGCTTGTCAGCATTAGATCAAGATAGTAGAGCTTCCTTCTCCTAGTACCATAACCAATTATCTTCCGAGTCCAATGTCCTTAAAGACACAAAGGTTAGGACAAAAAATCACAACAAAATTTAAAGTAAGGGTTATTTGAGCAACAGACAATAAGTTATGATTAAGGGAAGGGACAATTAGAACTGAATTTAAATTCAAATTTTTTGTAAGAGAAATTGAACCTTCTCCTAACACGAGAGAGAGCTTACCATCGGCTGTGGACACTATATGTTGGTATGAGGATTTTATGGATTGAATATGATTATTGTCAAAGGTCATGTGATTTGTGGCACTTCAATCATTATCCATTCACTATGACTAACAGAGGTACGAAGAGCCTTACCCATATTCCCAGAAGTAACAATGAAAAAGGAAGCTTTCGCAGGATTACTGGTGGAAGCATGACTAGCTCGACCACAGCAATAGAAGCATGACGTTTGTCTTTGAATTCCGTTTGTGAGGTGCTTTGGCAAAATGCCACCATTCTGGATATCCAATTAATTCATAGCGCCTTGACTTAGTGTGTTCGGTTCCACCACAATGAGTACACATACGTTTTGGTCGTGCAACTCCTATTTTGTAGCTGCGATTTTGTGATCCAAACGGATGATTACGATCATGATTCAGTGGACCAAAATTTTGATCTGGTTTCGAGTTTGTTTACAGTTGTTGATACTTGACTTGGTGAGCTACTATAGCAGATGGCTCTAAATGTTCAGGTTCGCTATTTAGTGCAACTCGGTGAACAGAATCACGAAGAACATATGCATAAGTTTCTTCAAGATCCAATACTAGATCCCTCATGAGAATCTCACCTTGAATTGTTCAAATTCTGCATCTAGTCCATTTAGAAAAATATGCACCCGTAGTCTCTCAACTGATTTTTTTATAGGCAATAACATCATTGGGATCTTTCATGACAATTTTATCATGATGATCTAGCTCTTGAAAAATTTCTATCAGATCACCATAATAGGTGGAAAGAGGACAACCAACCTGTTTGGTAGAGAATGCTCGTTGATTATGTGGAAAGAGTTACGATTTATCTGCCTCATCATAGAATGCTTTGGCAAGAGTAGTCCAGATTTCACTTGCAGTAGACAATCTAAGATAGCGTTTCATAATCTCCAGTGACATAGAGGCCAGTAACCATCCTTTGACCTTTTGATTCTCAGCATACCATTTCGTAAAGGAAGTATCAGTAACCTTCAGAGATGTTTTACTTGTAAGATATTCAAGCTTCTCATGCCCTGCAATCTGCATTTCCATGATTTGAGACCAAACATCATAATTGGTTTCGGTTGGATGACATTGGTTGTGAAACTGGGGCTTTTTGATTGAACATGGATAACTGGTATAGAGGATGATTCGGGTTTGTCATTAGTTATGGTGCGAGGGATATATGAGAATTCAGGCTGTGATGATATAGAATGGATAATAATACGTGCTTTGATACCAAGTCAAAAATACAGAGTTTGTGAGGAGAATACTCCTATAAATTTTTCTATTATTGGTTGGGCATACATAGCCACTGTACAAAGCTTTAGATCCTATAGTTTAGAACTAATTGTCTAACTATAAGGAAACTATAGCTATCAAGATACAATCACATATTTATAGGGATTCTAGTAATTCTAGTCTATTTGTACAACTAGTAATAGAGACAAATTAGGGGCTAGAATATTGGAGAACCAACTTGGAGATAATTACTCTTGATTGTCAACAGTTTGTGGCCTTGTTAGTCTGGAGCCTGGCATTCCTCTCTCTCCAGATGGAGTAGACTGCCACTATGATGTGGGGAAGTGGGTAAAAATAAAGGTGTATAATAAACGAAAGGGGATAATGAAACTATACTGTTGATTTGCGCACAATACTGGTTTAGAATCCTATTCCAAGTCTGTTAATTTCACAGAATACCAGTTCTAAAGGCTTCAATTGATTTGTTGATTCTTAGGAATGCCAAAATAATTAGGAAGAAGATGTGACAACTCTCTTAATACTGTTTGCATAGCAGACACCCCAATTCCAAATTGGCCATGAATGTGTGTAGCCTGTCCTTAGTGCTCAATCTTCCCCTAATGGCCAACCAGAGGATTGAAGACATTCGTGGAATAGCCTGACCAATCCAAATGATGTGATTCCATAGTACATTCTGATTTGGGTCCCTTATTAGATTCCAAGTAGAGGATGTTAAGAATATGCCAGCAGCTGTTGCAGACCATCTGACCCTGTCCTCATTTTGTTCTGATGGCTGGTAGATGGGCATATTAGCTGAGATTTCCCTGAGTTCAGTAGCTCCATTGGAAGACCAGTTCCACTTGTTGTTAGCCACAACTTTCTCCACCTTGTCCTCCATGAGTTGTTGTTGAGTCCTCCACTATGTTTCTACCAAATTTCAGGAGCATTGGACCTAAAGGCCGCCAATTATCATGCCACACACTTGTGTTCTTACCATTACCAAATTTCAGGAGCATTGGACCTAAAGGCTGCCAATTATCATGCCACACACTTGTGCTCTTACCATTGCTAATGACACTTTGTACATATGGTCTAATGGAATCTCTTAGTTTCAGGAGATTCAACCAATTCCAAGAGAATCTAAATCAATCATGTGTAGATTTTCTTATTCTCCACAAATAACCTACTACTTGAAAATCATGTGCAAGTATGGCAATGGATCATAAATCCACCCATTGACTTTCTACAATCTGTATGGATGCCAAAAAAAAAAAACAACACTGCTATGCTGACCAAGATTGTTTACCAAAATTTTCATCCTAAGTGTTGTGGCATAGTTTTCACCATCGAATAAGTGAGTCCCATTAATATTCAATGATGGAGATTGCACCACATCATTTGAGATGAAAATTTTGGTAAGCATATATTATTATTTTTTTAAAGAGTAATGCTATTTGAACTTAAAAATTTAAGTTAATTTGTTGACCTAATAACGTGGTTTCATTGTAACCATTTCATTGACACTAAGTTCCTATGTTTAATGAGATCCACAGTCAACCCAAGAATTATAAAAAATTAAGTTTAAATAACATTGCTCTTTTAGAAAAGATATGATTGATGTAACATTCAACTGATTTGGAATCCGGATAAAAAAAAACTAATTTTGAATAAATTATAGAAAATAGGGTTTAATTGTCCTAGTAAAATTTGATTCAACTTAATTTAAAATTTGATACAACTTAAGGATGCAACAGTGATGAAGACTAAACCCTATTGATCATTTTCTATAAATGGAATAAGTTCCAATATGGATAATATGTTGTTGATTAGCTATTGATTTTGTTGCCCATTAATAAATTGAGTTGATTATGATTTGGATTGAAATCATTTTCATTACATTTTCTCTCACCAGTAAATAGTTTATCATAAATTCAAGTGAGACCCACTATTTATGAGTGAGTCTTTCACCCACATATGATTTTGTGATCTACCATTAACCCACTACCCTTCATGGCCTGCCCTAAGGGTAGGCCATTAATGTGGCTGTTTAGGATCCCTGAATATTACAAATCCTCAAGAGCCACAATCATAGTATTATTTATGTTATTATTACGAGTTGAAGTGGATCCATATATTAACCTGATCACACGGGTCGATCTAGTTATGATATAAACCCATTATAACTAACTTTCCAATACACTTTACCTTCCAAAAAAAAGAAAACTTTGTGCTGATTTGTGTCAAAATAGGAGATTATATTAATCCTTTAATAGTAAAAGGATTACTCTTACCACAGATGGAGCTTATACAATACACCTTCTGTTTTGTCCATTATATATATGGGGTAAACTTGATCAACGTAAAAAACCACACTAGACCATATCAACATCGAGGCATGATGACTATGTCCAGCCAATCTTTCGTATTTCTCGCCCTAGTATTTTTCATAATTTTTTGACCAACGTGGGGACAACCACTTGACGTAACGTTCGACGTACACGGAGGTCCTCCCTGGGTCTTTTGTTCCCAGGCCCTCGCACCATTGAATCCATGCGAGATTCTGCCGCCTCAATACCTCCTGAGAGTTTGAGGTGGAGATCCTCATAGGACAGATCCAACCTGCGCCTCTTGTTGCCTTAAGATCTCTCCTCGGGGGCTCACCCTCCATATTGCTGAGGTGCGCACTTCTCACCCAGGCGTTCATGCAAGCTCCCTCCGGGGCTTCCTGACTTGCACCCCGGGAATCACTCCAGCGGATATTTCGGTCTTCACTCCTACTATTGCGCCAACTGATCCCCCTCACTGCTTGAAATCGTCAAGTCAGGTCCGCACATTGGCGTTATCCTTCTCAAGCTGCTTCAAATTGTTCCCCATCTGTTTCTCCATCAACCCAACGATCTCCTGAGCCAAGACTCCTGGCTCTGGTCTATCGGTAATGTTTGTTGTGAGATGCGTTGTGCTCCATCCAAAGGCTAAATAAGGGTGACTCAATGACTGCTAGGGGCCGGTTAGCTTCCGTGTTTCTCATGCGTGGGCTATCCCCTAGGCTACCTTGAGACTGCATGTTCACCATAATGCTATCACTATGAGGAAAACTGATCCTTTGATTCCCACAGATGGCGCAAAGTTGCACGGCTGCTTTTCTGCAATAAGTTGAGATAGCGATCCGCTAGATGATGACCATGAAACAATCATAGTTAAAAGTTAAGTATGATTTGTATGGTTTGGTGATGGCGTTTATGGCCTAACTTTATAACTTTTTCATGGCTAGTATTTGACAAAGCCAAAGACTTGAGCATTGAAAATTTAATGGTGAATTTGAAGTGTTGAATATTTAATCTATTAGTTTTAAAATCGGCCGGTATATGCTAAAATTTAGATGCTAAATTGGATCAAATTATTTGAACAATAAGAATAAAATTATTAATTTGCTAATTTTGCCCTTCCCCTTTACCACCCACCCCACCCCATAGCCAGTACACTTCCCCACCACCACCACCAACCCCCAATAATCGCTACCACATCATCCCCACCCTACACAAATCATCCACACCAGCATCATAATGCGATCCACTGGCCAACTTGGTGAATAAATAAGTCTTGTATGAATTAGGTCAATTTTGGCATAATACAACTTATTTAATTTGGACATTGGGCTGTCAAGGTACGACCACTGCCACTGCAAAGCGAGGTAAAGAAAAGATGACTTCTTCATTGACTAGCATAAAATATTTTTACCAGTGATAACCCAGCTAAAGAAAAGATCACTCCTACGTCAAAACAATAATTTGTAGATCAAAGTCAGCAGAACGTTAGTGTTGACAACAAAACCTACCAGGTTCATGCCATCAATGGATTCAAAAACAATACAAACCCACTGATCATTTGTTGACAGTTCAAAGATCATGATCTTAGAGAGCATGCCCTTTACGTGGATAAGGAATTTTGTTGGCGTACTTTTTTTGATCAAATTTTCCCGTGGTGTGTCACATCCTGCCTTCTAGAAAGTTTTAGAACCTTAGAATGAGTTTTTTAATTTTAAGACCCCCTTGATGAAATATTATAAAGAAAGCTAGAATGGGTTCCTTATTCTTAAGCCTTCTTGGAGGAAGATTGTAGCAGATAGACAAGATATAGAGAGTCCAAAGAAAATAACATAGATGCATGACACTTGTGTAGATAATAAGCACACATTGTAAGGCTAAAGGCCTATAAATAGGCGGCGAGTTCTCATTTACACTCACCAAACAACCAAGCAGCAACCAAGAGGCAACAACCAACACAAGTTATAATCTTCTTGTTTTGTTCACTTTGGTTTTGCAGAGCAGCTGTGGTCTTGGCCTTTCCCTTCATGCCACAAGTGGCTAATTTATGAGATAAGAAATTATGTCAGCAGTTAGTCACTACACTCACATGATTTATTTCCTAATCACTAATACCCTATCCCACTATAGACCATAAGAGCATGGAAAGCAGTGTTGGAAATGTTAGTTGGGTGCATGTGGATTTGATGATAGGCCATCCGAAGGTCTACTGGTTTATCCAAGAGTTCATCGATGACTGAGATTGAGAACTTATCCTTGATGGTTATTTGGTTCAAGGCTCTATAGTCAACACAAAGCCTCCGAGATCCATCTTACTTTTCACCAGTAATATTGGTGATTAATAAGGGCTATTATTGGGCAGAACAATACCAGTTGCAAGCGTATCCTTCACCTATCTCTCAATTTTGGTATTTTGAAGATGTCGATAATGATAAGGCCAAACACTTATTGGTCCATTTCTTAGCATCAAATGAATTTGAGGATCAAATAATCTGGTTGGCGGCAATCCCTTTGGTTCATCAAATACTCCAAGATGTTTTGTAAACTTGAGTTTAGTTGAGTAGTGAGTGCTGGTGTAACCTCCGTTGAGAGAGAGTAAAGTTGTGAGAGAACACAACATCCATTCATTTTTGCTTCCTTGCTGATATAGAAAACCTAGGTGGTGTCCTCCATTTGACCATGAGAAAATTTCATTTATATTTTAGAGAAATCCCCACAAGATGGGACCGAGTGTTCTCAACCATTGTGCTCATCATCACCTTCCAAGGAAGGAGGTAAAAATCTACAAATATAGGAACTCCTTGAATTACTATATGCATGGCTTGACATTTTCAAGAATTGGCCAACTTTTCACCATTAACAACAACATTAAAACTTCTTTCTTTTCTTAATTGAAAATACATTCTTTTAGCAACTTTTTCATTCAAAAAATTATGGGTACTACCAGAACCTATTAAAATAGTGAGTACCTGACCCCCGATTTACCTTTCACTTGCATGGTTTGTGGAGCTTGTTTACCATAGATGACATGTAAGGAAATTTTGGGCATGTCATTGGTAGCATCCCGTGGTTGTGGTTCAATTGCATGGTGTGGTTTCAAATCTTCTTCATCAGACTAGGATCTTTAAATAAGAAACAACTTGGAATCGAAACTGCTGTTTGTCCCCTCTTCCCCACTTCGTGGATTGGGGCCCTATCGTGCAAATTCTCGTTGTTGGAAGCTACTGTGTTGACCCTAGGGTTATTAGGGAGTGCCTTACTAGTATCCCTCACCTCTACCGTTATTTCAATTTATCTTTCTCCTGTCCAATCATGTCTACCCCTTTCAGAACTACTCATTCCTCTGCTTCTCTCTTGGGGGAAAGGTCTGCCGAAGAGGACACTAATTTAGGGGATGTGGGTGAGAAAATTAACAATTTCCCCAGTGTTGATGTTGTCGAAGCCGAGGAGAATACTGAGGAACCACCCTCTCCTAATCCTAACAAAGGTAAGGGCAAGGTAAGTGGGATAGGAGTCTCTGACAGTGCAGCGGGCACAAGAGCTGCCTTTAGGCATGCTGAGCTCGTAGGACCTAGTGAGGTTGACTCTTCTCTTATGAAAATTTTTAGTAGTCGTTACGGTTTTCCTCTTGGTGTCCAAATAAATACACCTCATATGTTATCCAAGTTCATAAGAAAGTCTGTTTCTTCGTGGCCACTTTTGAGAATAGCCTTCATTTCCCTATGCACCCCTTCATTAAGAGTGTTTTGCAACACTTCAACGTCTCCCTACTCTGCTCTCCCCCAATTTCTGGGGTGTTCTAGTGGGTCTTCTAGTTTTATTTAAGAAACATGAGCTCGGGGTTCCCAGTCTTTACTTGCTTGTAGATCTTTTTAATGTCAAGCTCACCTCATCTCAGGGTTTCTTATATATCTCCAAGCGAACCACGGCTAGGCAGATCATTACTTACCTCCCGAGCTCCCATAAGGGTTGGAAGAAGTAATTTTTTTTCATTAGGGGCACCAACTGAGAGTACAACTCTGCTGATAGGACTGACACTCTTTGTATCCCTAGAGCTTGGTCCACCCCTGATAACTTTGGTGAGTCCTTGCTTGAACTGATTAAGTTCTGGTTTAAAAATTATCGAGTTACCTTTTTGACCTTTGTTCTCCTCGTATTATTTTTCAGGCATTAGACTTGAGCTCAGTGCTGAGGATGAGAAAGTGAAGTGGAAGTTGGAGAAGTGTAATCTAGAGAAGTACTCCGAGCTCATCAAGCCCTGGGTTCTAGTTACACAGGGATTTAGTCCTCCTGAGGTATCGATAGAAGCTCCGCTCCCCATTTCTGTTGTTTGACCTGAAGACGTAGAAGGTAACACTTTCTGAGTTGATTTCCTTGCCTTCCCTTCTTTTTTCTCTTTCTTGTTTAACTAGCTTGGTTCAGATCTTCCAGAATCCTCTATAATGAAATTGACTCCTGAGGAACTCCAGACTAAGGTTGACCTACTAAAGAAGAGTAGGAAAAATGGCAAATGAAAGGCTGAGACCAGCTCTGGAGGCAACTTCGTTGACAAGGCTAAGGTATAAAAACTAGGAATGCCTTCTTCTCCTGCCTTGAGCAAAGAAGGACAAACTCCCTCATCTCAATCCCCGACTACCTTCTTTCCTCAAGGGGCCCAGCTTGCTCCCAAAAAGGCTTCTGAGCCAGGGCTGTTTTCCCCCACCTCTTCTGAGGTTGAGGGAGCCTTGGGGCTGGTTACTGGAATTCGGCTAGACTCCACTCCTCTTGGACCATCTGAACGACTATCCTAACTGCCTCTTTGGAGCCCCAAAGTCAAAAAAAAAGAGGATTGGGAAACTGGTGAAGACTCCTTCTTTGACAACACTGAGTTAGCTGCTAGGTCCATTTCATTCATTCTTCCTAAATTTGATATTCAGAGGGCCCCTACCATGCCCCCCGAGGCCTCTTTCTGCTCAGCTCTCTAGGGAGCAACTATTGTAAGTGTTTTTACTCTCCCTCTTAGTTTGGTGCAGTTGACTTGTGCTGATCTGTACTCGCTTTCTTTTTTGCTCCCAGATGGCTCTCCATTTGAAGAACTTGATGGGCAGGGTCTGATCTTCAGAGGACTCTGCCAAAGCATTGAAGGCATACGAGTCCAAGGTCGTTGAGCTGACCTTTGACAATGAGAGCCTCAGAGCTCAAGTGCAAGAGCTCGAGGAGCAAATGGAGAAGCAAGCCTCTGACCTCGAAGGCCTTCAAGAAGCTAAGGATAGGGCTGAGGAAAGAGAGAAGAAGGCTAGGGATGAGCTGAGGATAACTAGGGAAGAGCTACTACTCAAGACTAATGCCTGGACCAAAGCTAGCTAGGAAGCCTTTGATGCTCGGAGTTCCCTCGAGGGCCTTAAAAAGGAGTATGTTACCCTGGCTGAGGTGAATGAGACCTTATGTAGTGAGCTCGAGGTGCAGAAGACAACTATCAGGGAGAGGGATGACATAATAGCTGAGATGAAAGATGATGTCACCACCAAGTGGGCCTCAGGATGGTTGGTCTTTCAGCGCAAAATGGAGAAGGCCTATCCAGACCTCGACTTTGACTTTGTCATCCCACTGAGGAGGAGTTGGAGGAGACTGATTCAGAGGGCGATGATAGCACCTTGGCTCTTGCTACTTCTGATAGGGCTTTGGAAGGTACTGAAATGTCCACTCCTCCAGCTGTTCCTGCTAATACTTCCTTTTCTGCTGATCCGATAATGAGACCTTTGACTAAGATTGAAGCCCCAGCGTCCTTGCCTGTTCTTGGCCCCTCTAAGATTGTAACTACTGTCTTGCTAGAAGGGTTGCCTGCTGAGCTACCGAGCTCATCTCCTGTTCCTGCTGCTGAAGCTACAGTAACTGCATTGCAGGACCCTTCACCTGTTCTCTCTTCAGAAACTTAGGATCTTTTATTTCTCTTTTTTTTTTCTTGTTGAAAAGCATTTGTAACTTCTAATGGGGAATGTAAATCTACCCTGTTTTCCTGACTCGTCTTTTAAGTCATCCATGTGAATGGTAAACGCACTAGTTTTTTCTTTTTGAAATTGCTCAACACAACCTACCTTGCTCTTCAATGCAGTTTACTCTGCTTAATACAATCTAACTTTCTCTTCAATGCAATTTACTCTGCTCTTCTCAGATTTGCTCTTATTATTTTGTGGTTTAAACTACTCGTGTACTGCTCTGTACTCCCCTTGCCCCCCTTTGCTTTGAGGGGAATTGAGTTCTTCTAAAAGCAAATTTGTTGAAAATGCAAGTCTACTAGATCCCTGAGCTCCTTTGAGAGGAAAGGAATTGAGATCTGACCTTAGAAGATTGCTATGCTTGTGTTTGGTTGAAAAAAATATGCTACTTGATGTTGAAGTCAACTAGAATCCTTCATGGAGGGTGTTACCCCTTACAAATTTGAGGCAGCAGAGACTTAGATATTGTTTGAAAAGTAGGGAGTTGCCTTAGAAGGCCCATGCAGTCATACGAGCTACACTTAGCTCATGAATACCAGAAAATAGTGAACTGTCTTGGAAGGTCCATTCAGCCATACGAGCTACACGTAGCTCACAGATACCCGAATGTTTGGGATCTCAGAGAGTTTTCCAGGACTGTCGAGCTCTATTGTGGACCCATAGTTAATCTCCCATGTTATATTGTAGCTTATTGTTCAGAACTTCTGCTGAACAGTCGAGGGCTGTTATTGCTTGATATGAATGAGGAGCATCAAGGAAATGTTGAGACTACTTGGTCTAGATTCTTGTGGATGTTAACCTTCTATGGACACCTGAGCAGAGCTCTCTCTTCTTCTTTCCCTTTCTTTTTTATTTTTTGTTGCGTTTCTCCAACTGCCTTTCAAAAGCATAACCACCCTCTTTAATTACAAAACCCAAAGGTTTGCCAACTTTGGTCTTTGTGCACACTTTGATTGCATTGAAGCTTGTTGTCTCTATGATTTTGTTGTAACTTTTTGGACCCTTCTTCTACTTCGGAGTCTCTTCTTGATTCCTGAGGGTTTACTATTTCTCTGTTTCTTCTCCTTCTTTACTTTCTGTGAATCCTTCAATGACTGTCCCAATCTCCCCCCTGTTCAGGGAACGAAGCTCCTTTGGAATTGAATGGGAGTGGCAGAGTCGTTACTTAGTTCCTTTGTTAATGTCATCCTTAGATTTAGACGAGATAAAGAAGAAGTTCTTTCTTGACGTAGAATTAGCTCTGCGAGCCCCATCTTCTGACGAGCCCTGTAATTATCTCCCTCGAGGGGAGACTTGCTTCTTTGAGAGGGCTTTGGATATGGGGATGTGTCTTCCTATTCATCCTACTGTTGGTTATATTTTGGCTTATTGCGGTTTGTGCCCTTCCCGTCTCTCTCCCAAGGGGTGGACCATCATAATCAGTTTCTTCTTGTTTTTGGCATTTGCAGGGTGATGACAAGTTTTCCACTGTAGGAGAATTCTTCTACCTTTTCGACCTCGAAGAAGATAAGGTCCCATGTTTTGTCTGTTTTCGATGGAGGCACTTCAAGTTGCCGCGTTTGGTGTTTGACCTTCCTTCTCCTCCTGAGGGATGGGCTCATCGCTTCTTCTATGTTTCTAGGGATTCTTGGAGGTCCATAGAGCTGCACTACAGAGAATGCAGAGTTCCCAGATCCTGGGAGGGCTATTCTTATTCAAGTAAGTATCTCAGCAACTTGTATTTGTTCAGGTCTCCTGGTGTGATTTCCTAATTATAGGATTTAACTTGGTTGGTAGGTCCTCCTAAATTGGATTTATTGGAGGAGATGCGGATTGATCAGATGATTGAAGTTGAGCCTGTGCCCTATTCTGAGTTGGTGACGCCAGATAACTTGTTTCTGTTCAGTGCTGCCGGTGCCGCTATGGACTTTGTTTCTTACCCAGATTCTGCTGAGTCCTACCCCTCTAAATCTGATGAGGATGAGGTCGTTGGTACTTCCTCTAGGAAACGTAAAAGTGGCCCTGCTAGTGACTCTTCTTCTTCATCTGGATCTTCTCTGGTTACAATACTGTTCTCCTTATCCGGGCAGAAGCTTATAAATATTCTGACAAAAGTCCAGAAGGAGAGGGACGAGCTAAAAGAAGAAAATGCCCACCTGAAGGATGAAGTTGCTGAGCTCCGAAGACGTCTAAAGGGTGAATAAGAATTGAGAATATCTATTGTAAGCCTTTTGCTTTTGTATTGCTGCTGGATATATTAGCCTTTGTTCTTATTTGATAGTTACCGACTCTGCTGTTGATTCTTAAACTTATGATGTTGAATCTTGTTATATGTCTCTATTCTCGGGCCACTGGGCCCGTTTGAGTGAGCTGGGAGAGTTAGCTGTGAGCTATAGAGCTCTTTTTATGAAGTAGAGAGTTCATCATGAGCTAGAGAGCTCTTTTTATGAACTGAAGAGTTCATCATGAGCTATAGAGCTCTTTTTTATGAACTGAAGAGTTCATCTTGAGCTATAGAGCTTTTTTTATGAACTGAAAAGTTCATCGTGAGCTATAAAGCTCTTTTTAGGAACTGAAGAGTTCATCGTGAGCTATAGAGCTCTTTTTATGAATTGAAGAGTTTATCATGAGCTACAGAGCTCTTTTTATGAACTGAAGTGTTCCTTATGAGCTATAGAGCTCTTTTTATGAACTAAAGAGTTCATCGTGAGCTACAGAGCTCTTTTATGAATTGAAGAGTTCATCATGAGCTATAGAGCTCTTTTTATACAGTATAACCAAGATGAATTAAAGACTTGCAATTTTATTGAGAAAGATCAAATTACAAAATTGACTCACTGAAAGAATTTCTTAAGATGTTCTGCATTCTAAGAGTGGGGCAGGATTTTTCCTTCCTCCGTTTGTAACTCATAGTTCCCTGGTCTGATCACCCGCCAGATGATATACGGACCTTCCCAATTGAGTCCCAACTTTCCATGAGTGAGGTCCTTTCTTGCTAACAATAATTTTCTAAGTACTAGGTCGCCCACCTTAAAGCTCCTGTGTCTGACCTTTTTGTCGTAGTACCTAGCCGTCTGCCTCTGGTAATTCTGGATACGATGCAGAACTACCTCTCTTTTCTCTTCCAAGAGATCCAGGTTCAATAGAAGTGACTCACCGTTGAGTTCATCATTTGTGATTTCAGTCCTGGGGGATGAGAGCCCAACCTCGACAGACGTCATTGCTTCAGTTCCGAAAGACAAGGCAAACGGTGTTTCTTGAGTTACTGACCGGGCGATTGTTCTGTAGCCCCATAACACTTCTGGGAGGTATTCCACCCATTTACCCTTCAGATCCTCAAGCTTGGTTTTTAGAGTCGTTTTTATAGTTCTGATGGTGACCTCCGCTTGCCCGTTAGACTATAGATAAGCTGGAGCTGAGAAGTAATTCTTAATTCCGAGCTCAGCACAGAAGTTTTTGAACTTTGAATTGTCAAATTGCTTCCCGTTGTCAGAGACGATTGCCCTGGGAATACCAAACCTACAAATTATGGATTTCCAGGTAAAGCTCTGGACTTTCTGTTCGATAATTGTTGCAACAGGCTCCACTTCCGTCCATTTAGTGAAGTAGTCTACTACAATGATAGCGAACTTGCACTGTCCTGCACTGGTAGGAAGGGGTCCCAATATGTCAAGACCCCATTGCTGGAAGGGTCATGGGCTAATTACTATGGTTAGGATCTCTGGTGGACAATGGGAAATGTTGGCGTGCACTTGGCAGATCTTGCATCTCTTGACCAAGTCTGTAACATCCTTGAGCATTGTGGGCCAATAATAGCCTTGCCTTAATGTCTTTACTACTAGAGCCCGAGTTCCAATGTGGTTGCCACAGACCCTTTCATGGACTTCCCTGATTATGTAGTTGGCGTCTTTGCCTCCCACACATTTGAAAAGGGGTGTTGAAAAACTTCGTTTGTACAAGTTTTCCTACAAGATAGAAAACCTAGCCGACCTGGTTCTCAGCTTGACAGCTTCTTTGGAATCTTCTAGTAGAGTCCCATGCTGAAGGTACCCTAGGATGGGGTCCATCCAGCTCGGTGGAGCTTGCACAGGTAGTGCTTCTTCATTCTCAACACACACAGATGGTTCTGCTAAGTGCTCTACCAGAATCAGCCTATCCAAGCTCTCCTGTGTGGCTGTTGCTAATCTTGCCAAAACATCTGCTCGTGAGTTCTCGATTCTCGAAACATGTCTAATCTTAACTTGCACGAACTTCTTCATCAACCCTTGTACCTTTCTGAGGTAAAGGACCATCTTCTTGCCTTTAGCTTCATAAGCTTCCTCTATCTGTTTCACCACCAGCTGGGAGTCACTACAGATCTCCAACTGCTCAGCTTCCATCGAGTGAGCCAGATTAAGTCCGACAATGAAGGCTTCGTATTCTGCCTCATTGTTTGAAGCTTTAAACCCAAACCTGAGGGCGTATTCGACGTCTATCCCATCTGGAAAGGTCAGTATCAGGCCTGCGCCACTTCCTTGAGCATTGGCAGCTCCATCCACAGAGAGCTTCCGTGTAGGAAGGTCAAGTACTAGCTGCGTTGCTTCCATAGGCGCTGGTGTTGTAAATTTTGTAATGAAATTTGCTAAAACCTGACCTTTGACCGTAGTTCTAGGTTTAAATCTAATGTTGAACTCGCTGAGCTCTATGACCCACTTTATCAGCCTCCCCGAGGACTCTTGCTTATGCAACACTTGTTTCATTGGTTGTTCTGTTGGAATCTCGATGGTATGAGCCTGAAAATAAGGTCTGAGTCTTTTAGCTGTAGTTACCAGCGCTAAGACAAGCTTTTTCATTTTCGGATATCTCTCCTCCACCCCCCTTAGAGCTCTACTACAATAGTAGACTGGTTGCTGAGACCTGTCCCGCTCCCTCACCAGAGCTGCACTAGTCGAGAAATCTGAAACAGCTAGATAAAGGGTTAGTATCTCCCTCTGTAAGGGACTTACCAAGATAGGAGGGGAGCTCAGGTAAGCTTTCAAGGCTTTGAATGCCTCTTCACATCGGGCATCCCATAGAAACGCCTTTTTTAAGATCTGAAAGAAAGGCCGACATTTATCACTTGATCTGCAAACGAAATGACTCAAGACAGCTATTCTTCCTGTCAAGCACTGGATCTCCTTTACATTAGAAGGTGGCTGCATATCCAAGACTGCCTTAACCTTTTCTGGGTTGGCATCGATTCCTCTACTATTGACTATGAAACCCAAAAATTTCCCTGCAGATACTCCAAAGGCACACTTTGCAGGATTGAGTTTCAGCTTGTATTGCTTAATGTCTTGGAACGATTCCACTAGATGTACAATGTGGAGTTCTGCGTTCAGTGATTTCACCAGCATATCGTCGATATATACCTCCATGGTTATTCCAATTTGACCTTGGAACATGCGATTCACTAGACACTGGTAGGTGGCTCCTGCGTTTTTTAGTCCAAAAGGCATGACCTGGTAACAGTATGTTCCTTGTTCGATTATAAAGGAGGTTTTCTCTTGGTCGGCTGGATCCATTCTGATTTGATTATATCCTGAGAAAGCATCCATGAACTTGAGGAGTTCATGTCCAGCTGTGGCATCTACTACCAGTTCTATTTGGGGTAAAGGAAAGCTGTCCTTGAGGCATGCTCAGTTGAGATCAGTAAAGTCAATGCACAACCGCCATTTGTCGTTGGTTTTCTTGACAAGAACCACATTGGCCAGCCAGGTAGGGTAGTCAACTTCCCTAATGGCTCTGGCGTAGAGGAGTTTACTGACCTCCTAATTGATTACCTTCTAGCATTCTGGGGAAAAACTCCTTTGTTTTTGCTTGACTGCCCGGCAGGTGGGACTCACACTTAGCTTCTGTGTGATGACCTCCTTCCATGTCTTCTTGTTTCTAGGCGAATACTCTCCTATTCTCCTTTAGGAATTGGATGAGGAGGTCTTTTATTTCCTGGCTTAGCTTAGACCCGACGTAAATAAGGTGTTCAAGCTCCTCATCGAGCAGGACAGGCTCTGGCTCCTCTAATGGTGTTGGTCTAGTATCCAATTCGTCCCTCATATATAGCTCATCTAGCTAGACATTTTCGACTTCCTTCTGTTTCATCGAGGTCATGTAGCACTCCCTCGCTACCCGCTAGTCTCCTTGGACCACTCCAACTCCATTTTTCATAGGAAATTTCATAACCAAGTGATAAGCAGAGGGAATTGCGTTCATCGCGTTGAGGGAGGGCCTCCCGAGAAGCATATTATATGCAAAAGGGACATCCACCACTAGGAACCTTACTGTGGTGGTGGCCTGGCGGGGAGGATCTCCCATGGTGAGGACAAGCCGGATTGAGCCCAGAGATAGTACCCTTTCTCCTACGAAACCCAACAGGTGAGCGCTGACTGGCTCCAGCTTTTCCCTACCTATTTCCATTTTGTCAAACGCAGAAGCGAATATGATATCTGCTGAGCTCCCGTTGTCAATTAAAACTCGGTAAACAGTTCTATTAGCCACAACAGTTTTAACCACCAGTGGATCATCATAGGGGGTGCTGGTAGCCTTCTAAATATGAGTTTGAAAATGTGATAGTCGTGTTCAATCTAGGCGCCTTGGACACTGTGTGTATTTTCAGTGCTTCACCAGCTCTAATTTTGCGCAGGTGCGCCTTCTGAGCAGAAATGGACTCCCCACCCCCTGCGAATCCACCAGAGATTACTCTAATTTCCCCTAGGGGTTGTTGGTGTAGCATAGGAGCTTGTTGCTGAGGTGGTGGAGGTGGAGGGGCTCGGTCATGATTATCCCAAGCTACATAATGGCGTAACTGACCCCTCTAGGTTAAGAATTCAATCTCTTTCTTCAATTGGATACAATCATTAGTATGGTGGCCATGATCTCTATGATATTCACAATACTTTGTGGGATCTCTCTTTGCTAGGTCTACTTTCATTCGAGGTAGCCACCTTAGAAACTTCTCGCTCTGCACCTTGTATTGGATCTGAGATATCGTTACGGTGAGTGGGGGGAGCTGTCGAGGTGCGTACCTTGGCTGTAGCTGTAGCCGTGGCGGACCTAAGCGATCTCTGACATCTCCCCTCCTTTTAGGGGAGCGATCTCTATCCCTTCTTGGAGACCTATCACACCCTCTTTCTCTTCTGGGACTTCGATCCCTTTTCCTTTCCTCTTTCCCTTTGTCTTTTTGCGTAGATGAATTTTTCACTTTTGAGAGAAGGGCTTCTTCACTGTTTATGTATTTTTCTGCCTTAACCAATACCTCATCCATGCTTGCCTGAGAGTTCTTTGAAATAGAGAACATCAGATCTTTAGATTATACGCCCAGGCTAGCTATAAATGCCACAATGGCAAACTTCTCATCTGGAACATCCACTTTCAGTATCTCCGAGTTGAACCGCTGGACATAAGACCAAAGGTTCTCTTGGGGTCCTTGCTTCACATTCAATAAGTGGTAGCTCGGCTTCCGATATATCTGAGCTCCTATGAAGTGAGATACGAAGGATATAGAAAGCTCTTTAAAGAAGGAGATCGAGGCCAGGGGGAGCTTATTGAACCATGCTAGGGCTGACCCTTTTAGTGTGATGGTGAAGGCTCTACAGCGCACTGGGTCTTGGTATCCATGGAGCTCCATCTGGTTTTTATAAGTATTTAGGTGGTCCATGGGGTCCTTTGTCCCATCAAAAGCTTCTATCTATGACATTCTGAATTTTTGGGGGAGGGGAAAATGCAAGACCCCTACAGCGAATGACGACTCAGTTTGATGTACCAAGACATCCATTGTAACTGGAACCTTGTTCTTCATAGCTTCCTTCATATGGCTGAGCTCCCGCTGGATGCCATTAAAGTGCTGCTCCCAGTATTGCTTTCTCATCTCCTGCTGATAGGGGAGAAAATCATTCTTTTCTCTCTCAACATTTTGACTTTGTACCTCTTCGTTGCGTCCATTCCTTGGGGGTGGATGAGGATCTTGTTCCCAGGTCTAACTGTTTTCCCCTCCTTCACCAACTTCTCTGAGGGGGTCGAGATGCTACTGCCCTCTATGAGGAGGGTTATTCTGGCCTTCTTGGGCCGGTCGTGCCTCCTCGGGGCATTGCAAGAGCTTCAAGAGCTCTTCATTCTGCTGTATCAGACGTTGATTAACTAGACGAAGAGCCTCTAACTCATTATTTGCATGGGGATTCCCCGTTGGGGGATTCGTCCCTAGGACATTTTCAGGCTGTCTATCATTGGTGGCTTCTTGTTGTTCTTGCATTCGTGGTAGATTGGTCTGACTTCTACTCATCTTACGGGTCGAAATCATCAGTCACTGAAAGATCACCGTATTTGTAACAGGAACAATCGTTCCCACAGACGGCGCCAAACTGACGACATAAATCAACGTGGATGAGCAAAATGTACAGGTGACACGTGATGAGTGTGGATCAGAGCTACATGGCTCGTATGTGATGCTGCTATGAAACACTGCGGGGAATAAAAGGGTGCACGCAGTATAAATATAGTAGTTCACCGGCTCAGGAGCTCGGCTAGTCCACACTTCAATGGAGGCTCTTGCTCCCTTTCCTCTATTCACTACTCAAATGTATTACAATACTGTATATCACGGAATTAGGGTTTTTCTTTTTCTCTCGTCCCTCTATGGAGGCGTTACATAGTATTTATAGGACTATTCCCTATTCTGTGGGATCTCAGCCGAGATCTTTGTCTGCCATTAGTGGGATTCTCCTTGATTTTAGAAGAGGAACTTGGTTGGTTGAGAGTTTCATGCTTTGAACCCAATTTTCGCAGTTATCCAGTTGTCCTCTGGTTAGTTCCACTATCATCTCCTCGGGGGAGCTCTGGCTCAGGACTTCTAAGCTACTTGTATCATTCCAGACCCCCTGATCTCGTTTCCTGAGCTCGCTCTTATAACTTTTTTTGAGATATCATCAATATTAACTTACTTAAATTTCTTTACTTATTTTATTTTTTTCATTAGTAAAGGTGGTGAATATTCAATCGGCAAAGCCCAATTCAATGTATGGGTCTGCTGCATTATCTCATATTTTAATGGTGGGTGTTTGCAAAATGCATTGTTATCCAATGTCTAGACCCTTCTATGAAATTAGGCAGTTAATCTTACTATTATATATAACAATTAAATTTAATAAAAGATGGCTTGAAAAGCGATAACGGTGAGTGGTGGGATAGGGGGTGACGACAGAAGAAAAAAAATTAAATTTCGCCCATCGCACAAGGCAATGAGCGGCCCTGTAACAACCAAACAAATCAAATAGATCTAGCCTGGTTGGCACCGTTGATTCTCTCAATCCTGTCAATTAAGAGGTCAACAGCAATTCTTGTCAAAAACAAACATTTATTTCTTATGTCCTCCTCGTTAGGTATTCTATTCTGCTCCGTTTTAGGCTTTTGTAAATATTGATTATCGAGCGTAATAGTGATGGATCCAAAAATAAATATAAAAGCATAGACCTTCATCAACTAATTATTATCATATCGGTATTCTAGCTTATTCACTTCTTTGAGCATGGCTCATATTGTCTTTATTCCCAAGGAAACTTCTTTTCAAAATGATTCATGTCGTTGGCACTAAAGTAGAAACCAACTTCTACGACTTTCCAATAGCACTTTCTAGTTGATTTGCATTCCTCCCCTTCATTTCTAGCGTTAAAAGCAGCGAAGCTTCTTTTCTTTTCACCCCATTCCACAAGACAAAAGAATAGAGTAGTTTTCCAAAAATTTATCTTGAAATGAAAAAAGAATTCTTGGCCCACAGAAAGGACATGCCAACCAAGATCATCATCTTTGGACTGGCAATGGATGGTCAATGTGGTTGCGTCAAAGCCATTTACTATATGAACCTCGTACGTTTTCTCAAGCGGTTGCCCAAATATCGACTGACAAATTACGTAAAATGCTAAAACAAGGAATACAAAAGATCGGCCGGAAGTTCTCATCATGCCGCAGTGCTCTCAACTTGTGGTTACTATAGCTATATATAGCCTAAAATTTCAAATATTGAGAGATCACCAGAATAAAGCAACTTATTATGGTAATCTTGCATGTTGGTATAATTCAATGGGAGGACCTATATTACATTGTCGTATCAGCACGTGACTTGAAGGTGTAGTTTGGTAAATCCGTACAAGATAATTTTGCATTGGAACCTCAATATCACCCCCAATAATTTCACAATACTTATGTGTTTGACCCAAAAGTCAAAACATATATTTTTTTTAAATACATTTATAATTTTTTCACACCCTTTCTAACAACCTGTACTTTAAGTGAAAAATGATTTTTTTTTTATCAATGTTGTAGCTATAAAAATAATATCTAACTATTTTAACCCATTTATTGATAATTTACACGCGTAGTGGAGGTAAATATTTAATAATCGAGACGAAAAACAATTAGCACAAATAAAGAGTGATGCGTAGACCAAAAAAATACTTCATATTTGAACGGGTCCGGACCACTTGGATTTGACTAAGGTGAGGACATAAAAACGCCAGCCTTAAAAACATTGAAGCTTCTTTTCTTTTCACCCCATTCCATAAGATAAAAGAACAGAATAGTTTTCAAAAAATTTACCTTGAAATGAAAATAGAATTCTTTGCCAACAGAAAGGACATGCCAACCAAGATCATCATCTTTGGACTAGTAATGAATGGTCAATGTGTTCGTGTTGTTTTTGAAGCTGCACAAAAGTATTTATACAAAAAACAATCAAGAGTGAAGTGTATAAGACTCAACACAAGCAAATACAGAAATTAGCTGGTTCGGTTTGGATGGCCTACTCTACTGGAAATGACTAAGGTAGTCAGAGATTTTTATTACTCAAGAGGTGTAATGTACTAAGATGTGTGTGATGTCTCCATGTATAAGTGGGGCTTACAATTTATAGGGGAGTACAATTTTTGTTGCATCCCAGAGCAGGCTTTGATGGAGGCGCCATCAGGGGAGCCCTGATTAAGGCGTCTCCCTTGTGACGAGAGTGAGTGGCTCCATGATGTTGACGTAATAAACGAGGTGATTTGCGATGCATACTCTAATTCCCTTCTTGAAATTTAATCTCACGTACGTTACTAGAGACTGAGTTTTCCAAGGCAATGGGATTGGCTTTTATTGGCTTGTATTTCGGAGTTGGATCTGGTATGTAATTCTAGACCTGGTTTGGGCTGGGCCCATTAGAAGCCATTCATTTTATGAACTTCGTACATTTTCTCTAGCGATTGTGCGAACGTTGGCCGTAAAATTATGTAAAATGATATGACAAGAAATACAAAATTATGTAAAATGATATGACAAGAAATACAAAAGAACTGTCGGAAGTATTCATAGTGACTCCACAAACTGCAGCACCCTGCCAATGGTACGCGGAAGCAAAGTAAGATAGCAGGGGTGGCTCGGAGGCCTAAAGCAACTAAAATTAAATAAACCTTTTATTTTTAAAAAATAATTAAAATCTTTTTTTTTTTTTTTTGGCCTTTTGAGATGAAAATTTGTTTTTTCATTTTTCATTAAGTTTGGCTGACATATTTTTTTGATTGACTAAATAATTAATTCACTTAGCCTTTCTTATATATAGTCAATCTTCTAGAGAATTTTATTTGTTTTAATTGTAAAAAACTTTTATATGTAAAAGAAAATGTTACAGCATGTCAATAATATTTAGTAAAAAAATACATTCAAAAAAAAATCTATTATTTTCATATAATTTAGTATTTCAAGTAGAATGTTTTCTTTTGTTTATAAAATTTTTGTTAAAATATTCAAGTCTAAAAACTAATCTAGATCATCGATACTAGAGAAATATTTAAAAAATTTTCAAATTAAATAGAAAATAACAAATTTTTAACTTCAAATTACTCAGTACATTTATGTTATCTTGTCATTGATATGTTTATTAATTTTTTTCTCTACAAGTTGTCAGTTGTTCATGAAATATAAGTGTGATTGGTTTAAAATGAGATGGAGAAATTAGTTTTAATTGTACATTTTGAAAGAGAGTGACATGTTTAATTTAAATAGAACTTGTAAATTTTTTTTTTCAATTAAACACATTTGTATTAATTTCAAATATTATTGTGTGACTAATGAGTTAGACTCTTGGGCCCAACTCTATTTAGCATATATCTTAGTTGCTTAGGACTTTTTAGGTCTTATTTTTATGGTCAAAATTTTTTATTTAGATAATACTTTAAGGCCTATGAAATTTGAGGGCCTTCCTTCATGGGTGAGGCCTAAAACCCTTGTTTAAATTCCTATACTGTTGGGCTGGCTCTGTAAGACAGAGAAGTATTTCCCATATTATCAATAAATCCTTCAAATGCGAATGGTGGTGGTGGTGCTTCCTTTAATCTTAGGGCAATTTAGAAGTTAATAAATTTATTTTTGGTAAAGTGCATATTTTTTAAAATTTCACTATTACCATCGGTAAACAATAAATATATGGAAACTCATCATCTTCCATCCGTTTTTTTTTTGGCTAAAATCAAGTGGGAGGTAAAATAAGAGGTTTAATTATCAAAACCCATTTTTTTCAGCAGAGGGATTGGAAAGTCAGAAATATGACTATTCATCGTCCAAGAAAAAGAGGAACCCGAGTTCCTGTTCATCGTCCAAAACAAAGAGGAAGACAAGTTACTGTTCATCATAAAAAAAAAGGAGGAATTCAAATTACTGTTTATCGTCCAAAAAAAGAATACAAGTTATTGTTTATTGTGTCATACGGTCAAGTAACTGTGAATTATCTTCGACAACTTCTTCATCGGAAATTGCAGGTGACATTTATTTTTGTTTTTTTGTCATTCATTAATTTTTTTTCCACAATTTGTGTTGTTTGATTTTTTTTGATTAAAAATAATTACGTAACTATTTTAAGTAACTATTTGTGATCACAAATTGGAAGAAAAAAATAGAACAAAAAATAGTTGCAATATACAGAATTTGCCAAAATAGATATTGGCTAAAAAATTGCATACAAGAGCAGTTACACTAAAACCTAATTCTTATTAAAAAACAGTTACACTTATTAAAAATCAAAACAGTTTTTTTTCCCGTTCTTCCGAACAATGAACAACATAAAACAATATTTGCTTCATAACATGAGGATAAAATAAATTAATTTAACAAACAGTGACATAGTAACCTTGTTTCAAAAACGTTTATTAATGTCTATACCAAAAAAATAGTTACACCCATTAAAAAACAAATACAGACAGTGATTAGTATTTGCAGTTCCTTTTGTTGAATAAATCCACCACCGAAAAAGTAAATTGACTGTTGAATAAGACTCTTACTGTCGAGATCAGATGAACGCAGACGTTGAAGAAGACTCTTACTGCAAAGATCAATTTTTTTTTTAACAAATTGCAGAGACGTTTGAAGACTTTTTGTATTACTACATAAATTTTTTGTCTTACTGCAGAGATCCGTTGAACACAGACTTTTACTGCATACAAAACTACTCATTCAAAATTCAAAAATTAAAGATAACAAATATGTAATCTTTACATATTTGTTTTCATAAATAACTGTCAATGATGGTTGCATAAATTAAGGGTGTTGTTTCCTCAAATAACTGTCAATAATAGCTGAATAAATTAAGGAATGGTGTTTTAGTAAAAAGGATTTTAATTCATTTGAATTTTGTACCTAAACACAAAAAAATTTATAAAAATTATACTTAATAGAATAAACAACTCATTCATACACTTTTGTCTGAATAAGTCTAAAAAATTGTTCCCATGTCACACCCCCACCCCGGATCGCATAGGGTAGGCGGCGGACCAGCCACCAAAGTCTTAACCAACCATCCCTGTGCATAATAAATATAAAATACAGTGGGAAGACAAATAATAAAGTGAACTATTCCACCGACCTAATAAATACTAGAGAAATAAACTAAACACCACCAATATCATTATTAAACTCATGTAAAACCATAAAGTTCACTACTCTAAACATGAATAATATTGTTCCCAAAAAAATTAAATATTTGTCTCAAAACTATAAAAGACTTTTATTCCTGAAAGCCTAAAATAAAATAAATCTTCAATTCCTCTAATCTCTTGTCTATTTGTGGATGTACTCCTCATCCTGATCCTCACCTGAAAAATGTTAAATGTTTGGGTGAGTACAAAGGTCCGTGAATAGCAACCACCTCTAATGAGATGTAAAAATAAATTCCACATTTTATATGCAAAAATAAACTTTGTTATATACATAAGTAAAACAAATTATACCTCAATCCTTTTCACATAATCATGTAAACAAAATGATCTCATGATCATAAATAACTTTTTAAAAACAAAGACATTTATAACTCAAACACCCACTCATTTTCACAAAAATTTTTATAACTGAACGACATTTATAAATCAAAACACTCACACACACACATTCAGTTTCAAATACATTTATCAAATCATATTTGTTACCACTAGCCTGATAACTGACATCATCTCTTGTCATCACTAGCATGGTAACTAGTCTCATCTCTTATTATCACTAGCCTGATAACTGGCCTCTATGTGTACTTCTTTATACCGACCGCGCCGGTATACAATCTCATTACCATTTAGACTTGGTAACCCAGACCCTTCTCATAAAACATGATTTCAACACACACACTAAAACTGTTGTTTTAGTCACAACGCACACAAAATTTCTCTTTCATCACCAAAACACATTTAAGCAATGATATAAAATCATCTCATAAGTTTTTCAAATTCACATGTATAACAATTCACAATTGCAAAACATTTAATTGCAACTCCAAACATCAACATATATCATATATGAAAAATTCACACACACGCACCCACAGTTTAATATAGAAAATTCTCCCAAAAGAAGTAGTAAACTACTCAGCTTGATTTCCAAAATTCAATTCAAAAAACTCTTTTTCAACCTTAATGCAATCACCACCTAATCCAAAATAACATATCACAATCAATCTCTATTTCTAACTTCGTCATTTCGAGATTCTATATTTAATTTTTATACCTCTCACCCCTTGATATATACTTAATATATCTTGTACATATAAATATCCTTTATAATATGAGGTAATAGGGTTTGGAAGTATTCTAGACTGTTTAGAAAAAAGTTTCTAAAGTTTTAGGGTCAAATCATAATTTTTGAAACTTTTGGGGCCAAAGTATAATTTCTTTGAAAAACGAATTTTCTGTTTTCGGGCTTACCATAAATTGTCCAGAATTCTGTTCTTGCAACTTACCAAGTAAAAAGGTACTTAAAATTAAGTTTAGAAGAATAAAAGGTCAAAATAAAACTCTTTAAAATTAAAGGGGAGTTTTCTATAATTTTTTTGGATTTGGTCTTCTTCTTCCCGAGGCTGAACCTCCGGTATACTTCCTTTCCCCTTTGTTTTATTTTTTCTTTGTAAGCCATTAAACCAAGCAAAACAAA
This sequence comes from Ilex paraguariensis, assembly GCA_963454935.2. Taxonomy (NCBI): domain Eukaryota; kingdom Viridiplantae; phylum Streptophyta; class Magnoliopsida; order Aquifoliales; family Aquifoliaceae; genus Ilex; species Ilex paraguariensis. Next base: position 28,382 of record CAUOFW020001098.1, read on the forward strand.
CCTTACAGTAACCCGACAATTCTTAATTCATTAATTACACTAACATCCCTTTTCAAAAAGAATATCATAAATTGACCTAACTAAGCTTTATATATATATAGGGTTAATTACAAAATACCCCCTTCAAGTTTGGGTCTTGTTACAATTAACTCCCTCTGGTTTCAATTTAAACAAATTACCCCTCAAAGTTTAAATATTTTTCAATTAACTCATTCTGTTAATTTCAACAGTTAAAAATGACAGACTTTAGGCATGTGCAAGTCACATGACCTCAAGTTCTATGTAAAAACAAAATTACTTTTTACAAATCCTTCTAATTTTTTCTAAAATAGCGATAAAAAAAAAATCTACAGCCTTAAAAATTAAAAACCCAAGTCAGCCTAGCTCCAACATAACACTAACCTCAACCTCGGCACCGCCAAACCCACCCTAACTAGAATCATCAAACCACTCAGCAGCACCGCCACCTCAAACTCCATTTACAACCTCACCAACCAAAGCCAACGACACACAAACGAACACCCAGCACCGCCACCTCCAACTCCATTTCCAGCCTCACCAACCAAAGCCAACAATACACAAACAAGCACTAGCAAACTCAACCCATCATCTATGCTTGTCTCTGTTTCTACCAAAGTATCTATTCTCTTTGTATAACATGTAGAACTCATCTCAAATCACTATTTTACATCCACAAATTTCCATATCATTCTTATTTTTTGTAAAATTCTTCTGCAACTACCCCATGGATGAACAAACACTACCCCTCCATCCATCAACCACCTCAGATCTGTCGCCACCACTACCCTTAACCCACTTGCATACCAATCTCGGTTTTACAAACCACCAATACACTTCTATATAGGGAGAGAGATGCCGATCTGAAGATAAATTTTAGGTTCCACAGGCACTGTGAAGCTTTTAAACGTGAGGCAAAAAGTTTGGTAAAAGGTAATTTTCTTTTCAACACATTTAAGATCACGTGACTTGCACATGGTTATATTCTGTTACTTTTAACGTTGAAATTTAACAGATGAGTCAATTGAAAAATATTTAAACTTTGAGGGGTAATTTGTTTAAATTGAAACTAGAGGGAGTTGATTGTAACAAGACCCAAACTTGAAGGGGATATTTTGTAATTAACCCATATATATATATATATATATATAGAGTAGCGCGATCATGGAAGCTTCGCACCAAAGTCTCTTGTGGATACTTTTCACATAAACCGTTAGATCGTGATCCAATAGTTATTAGTGAAAAAAGATAAAAATTAAATAGAAAAACTTACCAAGTTAGGCTATTAACTAAAAGGAAATTTCATTGTAAAATTAATTACAATCTTTATCATATTAAGAAAGTATATTTAACTTTTTTAAATGATTTTTTTTTTCCAAACGGATTAACCCCTTGACTCAAACTGGTTTTTACCAATTGTTGCAACCTATCTAAGATTGATTTCTTCAATCCATTTGAAAATAAATTATCTTTACTGATAAAAAAAAAAGTTCAGATTGAATTCTTAAATCTTCATTGATTAGAATTTTGCTCTATTTCCGCCATAGACATGAACTTTATAATTGACTCACATAAATTTGTGTGCGCTATATTTTTATTTTACTTTCATATTTATTTACGGTCTCACGAGTAGCAACTCATACGCTTCATCCCAGTTAACAAAATGGCTAGCAAATAACGTGGAAGCATCCCAAATTTTCTTAGCACATGCCTGATGGTTAGACAGAAAGCTTGAACAAAAGATTATACACTTTAATTCGTTGTTTTAAGTCTGCCAACAATTATTTTTTTAGCCTTTACGCATCTTTATTTCGATGAATGCAATATGAGCATACTTTCATACTCACAATCTGTAGGATCCATCTAGTAAATCATTTATTTTTTTCATGTCTTCTTTTCACCAAGTCCATATTGATTCATGCAATTTTTTTTTTATCTTTTTTCAATTATTTTTTCATTTTTAGAGTCATTTAAATTGAATTACAAATTACCCATCCAAAGTTGGTGTAACCCAATTTGACTCAATAAGTTCACCCGTGTGACAAGATATTTTTTTTTACCTAATTTGGCTGAAATTATTTGATTTTAAAAAGGTTAATTTAGTTCCCTAATATGATAAAGATTGTAATCAATATCACAATGAAATTTCCTTTTTAGTTAATAACTTAACTGGGTAAGCTTTTTCATTTAATTTTGGACTTCCTCCAATAGTAACCATTGGATCGCGATCTAAAGATTCATGTAAAAAGTACCCACAAGAGACTCTGGTGCAAAGTGTCCATGATCACGCTACTCTATATATATATATATATATATTCAGAAATTTGGGGTATTACAACCCACGCCTAAAAAACCCTTAATCTTACTCACTATAAATAGGCCTATTAACTTTAATGGTCTACTGTACAATGTCCATATATGGTAGCAGTAATTTCTTCTTTACTTTGGTTTCAAATAGTAAGATATGGTATGCAAATCAATGATGGAATAATCTTTTCTTACTTTGGTTAGTCGTGGCAATTAGAAATTGTGGTATCGATTTTTTGAAATTTAGCAGCTGACTTGAGCTTTTTTATTTGGTGTCGTGTCATTTGGACCCTAATAAAAACTTCAAATAATATGTTGTCATGTTATTTGGACTCCAAATTTGATCTCAAAATTTGATTAGTGTAATATTACTGTAAGCAATTACCTCCATCTCTTGGGTGATGTGAGAGGGCCATGCCCATTGATCATTGTGTATAATGGAGCTAACTTTAGCATTAATAGGTAAGGTTGAGGTCTCTATGATATTGTTATTCTATCTTAGCAGTAGTGGACCCAAGGGATGCCATGCATCATGCAATAGAAAGGTGTTCCTTCCATTGCCAATAGTGTGTTCTATGAGAGGCCTGATAATTGGCCTTAACTTCAGCAAATTCATCCAGTTCCAAGAGCACTACCGGGCAGATTTAACAACCCAGATGCTCTTCCCCTTGATGTAGTGAGAAAAGATCCATCTTACCCATAGACTTTGACTGTCTGTGAATAGTAACAATAAGTGTCTCAGCATGAATGTGGAGTTATTATCCTCCTCGACTCTTCTTACGCGCCCAATCCACCCTCCTTAGGTCTACATACATCCTTGCAAGTCACTCTAGTTCCAGTGGTCTTCATTTCAGTACCACTCCATAGATTGGACCTCAAAATTTGTTCAATCTTGTCAACAATTTGTTGGGACATAAAGAGATTTGATGTCCAAAATGTAAGGATGCTAGACAAAATAGATTGAATAAGCTGAATCCTCCTAGCAAATGAAAGGAATCTGTTGGTCCGGTTCCTTACCCTTGATTTAATCTTCTCAATTAAGGGATCATAGTTCAGAGATTTAAGTCTGGTTGTTATCAGCGGAACTCCCAGACATCTGACAGGTAAGCCGCCATCTGAAAATCCCAATAGCTCAATAATTTGATTCCTGACTTGATCAGGAATAACAGCCATATATACATTACTTTTGGATTGGATCACTTGCAGCTCAGAAACACAATGAAAACTTTCCAAAGCATTCTTCGTCATATCCATAGATTTCAAGTCTCCATGACATAACAACATTAAATCTCAGAAAAAATAAGATGAGACAATTTGAGCTTCCTGAACCTCCAATGAAACTTAAACTCCCAATTGAGATTGATTTGCTGGTTAATGAAGGCAGTAAGGACCTCCATAGCCATGACAAATAAATAAGAGGACAAGGGGTCACATTGTCTTAAGCCTCTTGAACTTGAAAAGAATCCTGCAAGTTCCCCAATAACATTGATGGAGAATCTGGGGGAAGTAACAGATTGCCTGATCCACCTCCTCATCATTTCAGGAATCCCAAATGATGCAAGGATACCCATAATGAAGTTCCAATCAACGGTATCATAAGCTTTTTTGATATCAACTTTTATAGCACACCTGGGGGGTTCACTTTGCTTGTTACCCCCTGAGGAGTTCTTGGGATAGTAGCATATTGTCTCCAATCTTCCTACCTGCTATGAAGGCATTCTAGTTGGAGCAGATTATGCCAGGAAGTATTGCTTTGATTCTATTGGCCATGATCTTTGATATAACCATGTACATAACATTACAACAAGAGATAGGTCTAAAGTCTCCCATGGTGGAAGGATTGGGAGATTTTGGTACCACAACAATGATGGATTGTTCTGTTTCATCTATTTATCATAGATCTAAGAAAAATGTAGTGTTTATGTCCCCTTCCTTGAGCCAGAGAACACTTGATTTTTGCTTGTAAAAGATTTCCTCATTGTGTGTAGCTTCAGCATATTCAATTAGCAGTTGTTTTTCCTCTCGTCTCTTTGCACTAGCCAAAGGATTCAAGTCCAACAGTCTTTGACAATATTCTATGGCTGCCTTCTTTTGCTTGGTCCTTATGGAGACCTCCCCTAGATCCTTATTCTTTTCTTTAAAAACATTCTTGAGTTTCTTGAGCTTGTAGGATAACTTATATTGTAGTGAACCTTGCACCTCGTCCCCCCATACAGCTCCAACAATTTCCAAGACATACTCTTATTTGCCAAATCATCAAGAGCTTTTCAAAATGACCGAGTTAAAATTCTAGTTCAAATCATCAAGAGCTTTTCAAAATGAAATCTTTTGTAATTTTCTGACATTGTCACAAAAATCATCCTAATTGATGTCGAATCAACGCTGCTATCACCACAAAAAAATTTATTTTTTTCAATGATTATTTTCATTACAAAAAACAAAAAACGAAAAAAAAAAATCGTTGCAAATTATTTTTTTGTGACAATTTTAGTTCGCTACGACTTTGTCATAATAGCCTCGTCAAGGATAACGTTTTGTGACGAAACATTATTTTGTCACCAAAACATACTTTCTGCGACGCCATAAAAATATCACAAAAAATAAAAATCTCATCACTAAAATTATATTCTGATGTCGTTGATAACAATAATATTAAATAAGTTAATTAATTTTTTACGACAATATTGAATGCCCCTAGAAGGTGAGATTATGATCCTGGGACCTAATTCATTATCTCATTTTTTAGTAGTTTGTGTTTGTCAAATACATTGTTCTTCCATACATTGTCAAGACCCTTTTATGAAATTAGGAAATAAATAACAACCACAAAACTTGATCAATCCTAATGTTTTTCAAATGACCGAAAAAAAAATTCGTTAGTAAATAGCAATTTTGTGCAAAAAAATGTCTCTGAATGTCAATTTTAGTGACAAAATGACATCGTCATGAAAAAGAAGTATTCGCAACCAAATCAAAGTTTTGCTACTATATTCTTTCCTCGACTACTACAAGAAATCAAACATTTAACCACAAAAATTGTTACACTTAAATGTGTAAAAGTTGTCACTATAAATTTTAGGTATGTGTTTTTATTTCCAAAACTGTCACCTAATGTGAAGCCAAGTAATTTATTGACGTTTGTTTTTGTAGAAGTTGAATTTTAGCGATGAAAATTGAACTCTTTATGACAAGGTTTTTCATCGCTAAAAATTATCGTTTCTTTTACCAATCTCTGAATTCATAGTCAACTTATTGATAGACAGCAAACACAGTAGCTAATAATAGAATATTCATATTCTCACTTATTCAGTTTTACCAGTCAAACCCTACAAGAAGCATGGCTCTTAGTGAGCTATCCATACAAGCCGAAATGCATGTTTAGGTGGAAACAAAACGAAATTTTCGTCATGGTTTTTCCCAAATATATCGTTTTACATAATCTGAGGTATCACTACCACTAAAGTAGAAACCATCCTCTGTTGCTTTCCAATAGCAATTTGCACTTGGTAGGCACCAAACGCCTTCATTGACAGCCTGAAAAACATCGAAGCTTCTGTCCCTTGTATCCCATCTAAACCTACAAAAAAACAAAGTAGTTTTCCAAAAATTGATCTTGAAACGCCAATTGAATTCCTGGCTTGTATAAAGGTTATGCACCCCAAGATCGTTGTCTTTGGACTGGCATCGAATGATTAGTGGGTGTGTGTTGTTCTTAAAGGCATTGATGACATGAACGTTGTACGTTTGGTCAATCGGCTGTGCCAACGTCGATTGGAAAAGTATGTAACAGGTTAGGACAAGAAATGCAAAAGAGTGGCCAGAAGTACTCATCATGTCTTAATGTTGATGGGTTTTCTTGGTTTGGTTCCTACGATCTTGCCCCTTAAATAAGCCACACAAAGTGTTTATATGGTAGGTCATTTATGAGAGTCGGTACTTAGTTGAATAGTTTCTTGTATAAGGTCCATCTATGGGAGGAATAATCTTTTCTTTACCTAGATGCATGCTATCAATATAGGAGCAATCTTTTCCTTACCCTGGTTAGGTTTGGCAATGGGTCGTGTTGTGTCCATATTAATCTAATCTACAAACAATTCATCTATTAAGCTAGTATCATGGGAAAATATGATTATGACTCAAACTCGTTAAAATTAAACTCATATTGAACACTAATTTCATATTGGATGGGTTAATTGTGTTGATAATTATTATATCGTATCATATTCATATTGAGTCTGGATCAACACAAGTAAACCATTTATTTAAGGATAAATTATATTAACACCCTGTAGATTAGTCTAATTACAGAGACACCCCTCAATTTTTTGAAATTAGACTGACACCCCTTACTATTTACCTACTCATTTCACAAAGTACTCCTATGGTTAGCATTGTAGTTGGCAATGTCAAAAAAGTAATTACATCATCAACTTTTTACATTTTAATACCCATATTATCCCTGGAGAAAATTAGACTAACCTGTTTATTTTTTTGTTGTGTTCGTATTCATATTTGTGTTTTATAACGTGGAACCTCTCCAAGGTAGAGCCACTTTGGACCCATTACTGCGAGAGTAACTCTGGATACCTATAATCACCAGCAAACCATAGGTATCGGTTAAGTCCGAGAGACACTAGTGTGAGTCAAACTCTTGATATCCTGGTCTATAATTCGTCCGTGTCAATTTCGTATTGTTCATGTTAACATACAAATGAGAAGATAAAGGAAGTTTGACACAATTAAATAAACGGGTTGATCATGTTAATTTCAGAATTGACGGGTTGAATCTGAAAATGACCCATTTATAAGTGCTTAGATATATGAGAGGATAATAAGTAAAAAATGATATATGATAAGGGTAATTATAAAAAATCATATTTTCTATTATATTTGTTAAGAGAAAAGACCTGACAAAAGGTGTTAGTGTAATTTTAGAAAACTAAGGGGTGTCTTGTAATTAGACTAATCTATAGTAGATGTCAGTGTAATTTACCCTTTATTTGACAGGGTTGGTAGATCAATCCGTAGTGTGATGTTACTGGTCGGGCAAACACCATGAATGAGTTTAAAATATGGTGTATTGTACTTATAATTGCAAATAATTAAACATGGTCTGTAATCATTGAAGGAATAATCTTGGTGAATTGATAAGTTTCAGCTTTGATATAGTCTTCAATCTCTTACCAAAGATATTGGTCAGAGGGTAACTCTCAGGTATTGAGAACATTGGAATAAAACAATTGTTTAACCATTGAAGATTATGGTAATTCAAAGGGAGGATTTACGTTCCATTATTATACCACCACTAGATGTTCAACGGTAATTTGATTAAGCTATGCCATGTTTAAGTATTCGAACCCCACTATTATCTTGCTTTTATAATACTTATATGTGTTTTGTCCAAAATCTGATTCATGTGTTTATCTATATAAAAAAAAAAAAGATGCGTTGGAACATGTGTCTCAAAAAATAGTATCCGAAAATAATTTTTAGAAAGAGTTTTAAAAAACTATTTTTGGTAATTTTTGTGCAGCAAAACTTGTCTGATTATATAATTTCAAAAACAGTTATACGGAATAGAAAACAATAAAACTTGTTTAGACAGTAACTCAACAAATAATAAAAACATAAATATGGTGGTAGTGGAAATGCGGTGGTGGTGGTGTGGTGGACATGGTGGTGGTGGTGTTGATGGAAGTGTGGTGTTCGTGGATAGGTAATTATAGGGAGCTAAGATGTGTTTACGATTACAATTGTATTCTCATATGTAATGATTCAATTAAGGTAGGGTGCATTTGGTAACGTTTTTATTTTTATGTTTTTTTATAAAAAAAAAATATAACTAATTTTATTTTTTCTGTGATAAAAATTAAAAATATAAAACATGTTTAACATTCCATTTATATTTTCAAAATTATAAAAAATAAAAAAAAAACATGTTTGGTATTGTATATTTTAAAATTTTCTTAATATTATTTTGATTAATATTTTAATCCTAAATATCTCTCAATTGGAGATGTTCTTTGTGATAAAACAAAATAGAAATGTTGTTGTTGATAGACACTCACAGACGAGATATACACAGTAACACAAACTACCCTCTTATTGGGACACACACACACATAAAAAAGATACACACAGACACACACATACATATACACAAATACACCTACATATACATCACACACACACACACAAAAATAAACACACACACACACATGTAGATCTATGTATATATATACATAGATCTATGTGTATGTATGGTATAAAGTTAAGGAAAAAAGGGAAAACGAGTGAGAGAGACGATGTATGTTTCATCTTCGTCTTCGATTTCTTTCTTCGTGTTTGATTTCATCGGCGGCCTCTTCGTCATTGGTTTCAGGAGAGAAAACAAGCGAGAGAGAGAGAGAGAGAGCGAGAGATGAGGGAAAGAGACAAAAAAAGAAGGAAAAAAAAGGAGTTTTTCCAGTTAGCGCAAAAAAAAAAAAAATTGTTGTTAATGAGATTTGAAGGTTGGACCTCACTAATTGTTAATGGGAAATCGCACTTGTTTTAATGTTTTCAAAAACATTATTTTTTGTGTTTACCGATTTTGACCTTATTTTCAAGACAATGTGGCTTAAACAAACAAAAACACATCACAAGCACATTATTGTTTTTTTTTCTTTTTTTGCAAAAAGTGAAAAAAAAAAACATAAACACGCTATTACTAAACGGCACCGTAGTTACTGAAATTGTCTAATTCTCCAGGATTATGTGCTACTTACTAAAGTGATTGAATGATGCATTGTACTGTGTATTATGTATTGTAGAATGTGGCGCACTATTTGAGACAAAAGCGTCGATGCCTGATCACTGGGCGTGCAATGGTGTACTAGCACTGTGATGTTCCCTGGAGGTTCAGGAGACACGGATCCATGTGGGATCGATTACTCGATGAGGGGTGGTATAGATGTGATGTGGCTTGTGAATTCTTTAAAATTGAATTGATGTTGTTGTTTGATACGTGTATCTACGTAGTATCTACATATTTCAGTGTATTACTATCATTTTCATTTCCTATAAAACATGTATACTCACTGAGCGCGTGGTTTAGCTCATACCCATGTAGTTCTTCTTTTCAAGTACTACAAAGGAGGATGTAGACCGGTCCACTGTCTAGTCGATTGAGTCTTGTATAACATTAGTGTGATATAGCTCGAGTTGAGTGTCGATATGACTAATTGCTAGGTTATGTATTATATTATATTTGTGAGAGATTATTATGACAGGTTAATAATATGTATTTGTAAACAGACTCAACGAGCATACTTTGTGATGTATGCTATGTGGGTGTAGGATTTTGTATATGTCTATAACCTGGGAAAAAAATAATTGGCACAGGTGTTTTATAGATGGAACAATTTATGAGATAGGTTTTACCATCATGCTTAATGACTAAGGTGATGGGTGGTGTTGTTGTACCTGTGAGATTATTTAATGTTTGATTAGTCAAGTTTATACATATATGTGAACAGGTGTATCAAAAATCTAGTCGCATCCCATTATTGGGAGATTAGGATAGGACGTTATAGAAGCAGAGAATTGGTTACAACGCATCAAGAAGATATTTAGGGTGATGGGAATTGGTGAGGAGGATAAAGTGTTGTTGGCCACTTTTATGTTAGCGGAGGAGGCCCAGTATTGATGGGAGGCTATGGAAAGAGTATTGATGCTAGTGTGCACTGAGGGGGAGGTCAGCTCAGTTCCTAGAGTTCCCACATGGCGGTAGTTTACTGATGCCTTTGACTAGAAGTATTTTCCCTCGAGTTATCGATATCAGAAACATAATGAATTTTTACATTTGCAGTAGGGGAATCAGTCAGTGTTGGAATACGAGGGCAAATTTAGTATTTTATCCAGATTTATGCCTTCTGCTGTAACAGATGAGGGAGAAAGATGCAGAAGATTCTAGATGGGCCTAAATTACAATATTAGATCACGTGTTTTGATGCTTGAGTTAACAACAATTTCAGACTTATACAACAAAGCCCTGATTATGGAAGCTAATTTGAAAGAGGTGGAAAGTGCAAGTGAACAAGCAAAAAAGGAAAAATATCAACCAAGTGGACAGTGTTCCAAGGGAAGTTTCTTTAGCAGAGCCTGGAGAGGAATGTTTTCGACGGGTGCAAGTAAGAAGAAATCAAGAGTCCTAGTCCAGAGTCGAGGACAGGGAGTGAATGGATTATCTTCAATTGAACCGAGTCAAGAGATGGGACAGTCTCGGGGGAGTACAATTATTTGTTACCGTTACGGATAGATTAGACACATTGTTCGAAATTGTCTTATGGGAGGACTAGGAGCTGCTATGTCAAGGCGTTGTTTTTTATGTAGTCAGGAGGGACATATGTAGAGAGATTGTTGTAGTATTCTACCCAGAGTTCATCGATGGGCAGTGCAACTATGATGTCCCGAGGAGTAGCGAGTGGTAGAGGTTGAGGACAAGGAGACAGTACTGGAGGTAGTGGTGCTAGTGGCAGTGGACCTAAGTATGGAGGTCGTGTATTTGTACTTACCCAGCGAGATGCTCAAGCGACCCTGGATGTGGTCACAGGTATGATATCTATTTTAGTCAACTGGCATGAGTACTTATAGATTCAGGTGCTACACATTCATTTATATCACTGTCATTCTCCATGCATGTTAATGAATCACCTACTCCGTTAGACTGTGGATTAACTATAGCTACTCCCACGGGTGATTGTGTGACAACCAGGGTAGTATATAGGGAGTGTCTAGTTCAGGTGGGTAATAGAGAATTACCCGCAGATCTGTTACCTTTTGACTTCCAGGATTTTGATGTGATTTTAGGAATGGATTGGTTGTTTGCATATCATGCTACTATTAACTATTTTCGTAAAGAAGTAGTATTTAGAATTCCACATGTTCTTTTGTTTCGGTTCTTTGGAGAGCGACGCCCTGAGCTGAGGAATTTGATATCAGCAATTAAAGTTAGAAAATTACTCAGGAAAGGATGCTGTGGGTACTTGGCTTATGTGAAAGACACTTAGAGAGGTACTCTTAAATTGAAGAATATTCCTATGGTTAAGGAATTTGCTGATGTGTTTCCTGAAGAGTTACCAGGGTTACCAGTGGATCGGGAGGTAGAATTTACTATTGGGCTTGTGCCAGGAACTAGTCCCATATTCATTACTCCATATAGGATGGCTCCAGCTGAATTGAAGGAACTTAAAGTGCAGTTGCAGGATTTGTTAGATCGGGGATTTATACGGCCTAGTGTATCTCCTTGAGGTGCACCAGTATTATTTGTAAAGAAGAATGACACTATGAGGTTATGTATTGATTATAGACAGCTACATAGGGTGACAATCCGGAACAAGTATCTATTGACGTGTATTGATGATTTGCTGGATCAGTTACAAGGTGCCCAGGTGTTTTCAAAGATTTATCTTTGATAAGGATATCATCAGTTGAAAGTAAGAGATAGTGATATCGAAGACTGCTTTTCAAACCAGATATGGACACTATGAGTTTCTGGTAATGCCATTTGGTGTGACTAATGCTCCTGCTGCATTTATGGATCTGATGGACCAAATATTTCAACAATATCTTGATTAATTTGTGATAGTGTTTATCGATGATATATTGATATACTCCCATAGTAAGGAGGAGCATATACAGCATTTGAGGGTGGTACTGCAGACTTTAAGGGATAGACGATTATTTGCCAAATTCAACAAATGTGAATTTTGGTTGGACAGGGTTGTGTTTTTGGGGCATGTAGTTTCTGGTGATGGTGTATGTGTTAATCTAGTTAAAATTGATACTATAATTAATTGGGAGAGACTGAGAACAGTGACAGAAAATGATGAGTTTGTGGTTTATAGTGATGCCTCACATCAAGGTTTGGGTTGTGTGTCGATGCAACATGGTGGGGTGGTAGTTTATGCCTCCAGACAGCTAAAACCACATGAGTGTAATTATCTTACCCATAATTTGGAGCTGGCAGCTATTGTATTTGCACTGAGGTTGTGGAGAAATTTTTTATATGGGGTTACATTTGAGATTTATACAGATCACCAGAATCTGAAGTATCTATTTACCCAGAAAGAGTTGAACCTGAGGCAGAGGCACTAGATTGAGCTTATTAAGGATTATGACTGTACTATCTATTATCGGCCATGAAAGGCAAATGCTGTGGATTAGACAGATTGGCTAGTTTTGCGAATGATTCAGAGAGGTTTATTTGTAGATTTGAAATCATTGAGAGTGCAGTTGGGGATAGGAGAGACTACAACTTTACTTGCTACACTAACTTTAAAACCAGTGTTGATGGATAGGATCAAGGAGGCACAACAGTATGATCTCCAAATTAATAAATTGAAGAAAGAGGTGAAGACTGATTTTATTATTGATAGTGCTGATGTTTTGTTATTTGGTTCTCGGTTATGTGTACCTAATGATGCAGGGTTAAAAAGAGAGATTCTGGAGGAAGCGCACAGTTCAACATATTCTATGCATCAAGGTAGTACAAAATTATATCGTGAACTGAGATAGCACTATTGGTGGCCTGGGATGAAAGGAGAGATAGCTAAGTTTGTGACTCAATGTTTGGTATGTCAGCAGGTGAAGGTTGAGCATCAAAGACCAACCGGGTTATTACAGTCTCTACTGATTTCAGAATGGAAGTGGGAGTATATTACTATGGATTTTATGAGTAATTTTCCCTATACATAGAAATGACATGATGCCATATGGGTGATAGTTGATAGATTGATGAAGTCTGCTCATTTTCTAACTATTAAAATTTCCTATGCTATTAACAGGCTAGCTAGATTGTACATTGATGAGATTGTGAGATTGCATGGTGTACATGTATCTATTGTCTCTGACAAGGATTCACGTTTTACTTCGAGGTTTTGGTCTAGCTTACAGACTGCGCTGAGCACTACTTTGAAGTTTAGTATGACATTCCACCCATAAATAGATGGACAGACAGAGCGTATTATTTAGACATTGGAGGACATGCTGAGAGCTTGTGTCATGGACCTTAGAGGTAACTGAGTGATTATTTGTCTTTGATTGAATTTGCTTATAATAATAGTTAACAGAGTTCAATTGAAATGACACCATATGAAGCTTTGTATGGGAGAAAGTGTAGGACCCTAGTGTGCTAGAGTGAAGTGGGTGAGAGGAAGTTATTGGGTCCAGAGATTGTGTAGATGACTGTTGATCAAATTAAAGTTATACATGAAAGATTATAGAGTGCACAGAGCAGGCAAAAAAGTTATGCTGACAATCGCCGACGTGACTTGGAATTCGAGGTGGGTGATCAAGTGTTTTTACGGGTAGCACCTTGGAAAGGGGTCATTCGTTTTGGCAGAAAAGGAAAGTTGGCTCCCAAGTATATTAGTCCGTACAACATTGTGGAACGGATTGGAGCTGTTGCATACCAGTTGAAATTACCAGTAGAGTTGTCCAAGTTGTATGATGTATTCCATGTTTCTATGCTACGGAAGTACTTGCCTGACCCATCACATGTGTTGACTTCACAATCGATGGAGTTAGTTGAGGATTTGACTTATGTAGAGCAACCGGTTCAAATTTTAGGTAGGAAGGAGAAAATATTACGCACAAAGACGACACTACTGATAAAAGTTTTGTGGCATAGTCACTCAGTAGAGGAAGCAACCTGGGAGACTGAGGAGAGTATGCGGGCTCAATATCCATATTTGTTTAATGCAGGTAAGTAATTTCGAGGATGAAATTTTTATTAGTGGGGGAGAGTTGTGAGACCCAATCATGCATTGCATGCATATGAACATAATTTTGTGAGCTAAATTGTAATTATGTGAAATTATTAGAGGGTTAATTAAATTAATCTTTCATAGCCATGATGTGTGTGAGCATGCATATGATATATGGACCCCGTTAGTGATGTATTTGTGAGACCTATTTATAGAATTTCATGTGTGAAAAAATAGTGGGTCGATTTCGAAACCACTTAAAACCTTGGGGGAGGCAAGTATAATTACTCCATTTATTGATTTACCTTTATAGGTGTTGGATTTAAAAAACAAAGGGTGAGTTTCTAAGTGTTAGATGTGTGTGTGACGTGTGTGTGCCATGTGTGGGTGTATGTGTGTCTTAAGGTGTGAAGTGTGTGTGTGTTTAAAATATAAACAATGTGTGTGTGTGTGTGTTATTGTCTTATTGAAGTCGAGAATGAGGAGAGCATGAGATAAAAGGACAATATATATATTTATATATTGTGTGGGTTTATTTGAACCGTGAGCAAAGAAGGTAAGTCAGACTCAATTTAAGCATAAGTTGTTATTAATTTTAGTATGTATGTATATATGGAGGCTGTTTTATTTTAAATTAGTGGTTGTTTTAATTTAATTTTATGGACTGTTTTAGTGTAATTTCAAAACATATTTTTATGAATTTTGCTGGCAGCATTTTTAAATAATGTTCGATGTGATAATGTGAATTTTGAATGCAAATGAATATGATATCCGATACGAAATGTATGGAATTCTGAAAATGCAGTTTTTAGGATTCGGGATCGAAATGTGTGAAAATGGACCCTCAGTCAATATGTTTGACCTATTTAATCGTAATTGTGATTTATGTGAGTAATTTTAGAAAATTGGGGAGAAAATGTGATTCATAGAACAAAAGTGCTAGTGTGTGAGTGGATAATGCGGTAACCGGAGTTACGGGGACACTTTGGGGTGCATCATTTTGCATGCATTAGTGCATGATTAACTATTAAATATGATAAACATATTGATATTATAATTACAAATGTGTTACGTGGAACGAGTGAGACAGCGGGTATTAGAATAGATACAGTGATACCAAAAGGATCCACCGATAGTACTGAAGGGCCGTAGATTTGTACATTTGAGGTGATGTATATTTTTATATGTTTTGAACATGTTATTATAAGATGATAGTAAATGATGAAATTTAATAGTAATTCTCCAAGATTATGTGATATTTGCTTAAGTGATTGAATGATGTTTTGTACTGTGTATTGTGGAATGTAGCGCACTATCTGAGACAAGGGTGTCGATGCCTCATCACTGGGCGTGCAGTAGTGTGCTAGCACTGTGGTGTTCCCAGGAGGTCTGGGAGACACGGATCCATGTGGGATCTATTACCCAATGAGGGGTGAGGTGATATGGATGTGATGTGACTTGTGAATTCTTTGAAATTGGATTGATGTTGTTTTTTAATACATGTATCTACGTAATATCTACATACTTCAATGTATTACTATCATTTTTATTTCATACACAAAATGTATACTCACTGAGCGCTTGGTTTAGCTCACACATCTATAGTTCTTCTTTTCAAATACTATAAAGGAGGATGCAGATCTAATAGGGGAGCGACTCAATTATTTGCGACAAATTTATCAAATCGTCGCAGATAGTATATTTTTTTGCAATGAATTTACAAACGTCGCAAATAAAATTTTTAGTTTCCTTTATTTTAATTTCCGAAAAAAATAATTTTTTCGTAAATAAATTTTCATTTTCCACCATTTACTCGCGGCAAAGTGAAGGGATTTGTGATGAAATTAAAAAAACGTCTTGCAAAAAATTACCGTAATAATTATTTGCGACAAAATTTCTACATGATCGCAGATATTAGATTTTTTGTGACGAATTTAAAAACGTCGCGAATAAAATTTTTTCAAACTTCCACCATTCCCCTCACCAAAAAATATTAGGAGGAAAACTTCTTTTCGTGACGAATTTAAAACGACGCAAATAAATTTTTTATTTTTTTATTTTTAATTTTTTATTACTTAATTTGTGACAAAAAATTTTTTGTCGTAAATAAATATTCATTTCCCGACATATTTAGTATTAGAAGGAAGGGGGAGGAAAGCACATTTTTGCGACGAATATAAAAAATTCATTGCAGATATTAGGTTTTTTGCGACAAATTTAAAAAGGTTTAATTTGAAAAACAAATTAAAATTTCTCACATTTTTCGCGACGAATTCAAAAAAACGTCGCGGATAGTATATGTTTTGCAACGCATTTAAAAACGTCGCAAATAAAATTTTTATTTTCATTTATTTTAATTTTTTATTATTTAATTTGATACAACAAAATTTTCATTTCTCCCATTCTTTGCGACAAACTCAAAAACACGCCGCAGATAGTATCATTTTTTGCGACGAATATAAAAACGTCGCGAATAAAATTTGTATTTTTTTTATTTTAATTTTTTATTATTTAATTTGATACAAAAAAAATTTCATTTCTCACATTTTTTGCTGCAATCTCAAAAACACGTCACAGATAGAATACTTTTTTGTGACAAATATGAAAACGTCGCGAATAAAATTACCGTAATAATTATTTGCAACAAAATTATTAAATCGTCGCAGATATTGGGTTTTTGCGACGAATTTAAAAACGTTGCGAATAAAATTTTTTCAACTCCCACCATTACTTTCGCAAAAATAATTTGAAGGGAATCTTCTTTTCATGACGTATTTAAGAAAATGTCGTAAAAAATTGCAAAAATATAAATTTAGACTTTATTTTACTTTAAATTGTAAATTATTTATTTTGCGGCGAAAATTTTTTGTCGTAAAAAATTGCCAATTCCCGCCATTTCTCCATCCAAAAACAATTAGGAGGGAATAGACTTTTTGCGACGTTTTTAAAAAATCGTCGCAAAAAATTTGCCAAAATACAAACTTGCGACAAAATTATAAAATCGTCGCGAATAGTAAACTTTTTGCGACAAATTTAAAATCGTCGCAAAAAAAGCGTCAAAAAAAATATTTTTTGTTGTAGTGATACTAGTCCACTGTTCAGTCGATTGAGTTTTGTATAACGTTAGTGTGATATCGTTCGGGTTGAGTGTTGGTATGACTAATTGCTGGGTTGTATATTATATTATATTATATTTGTGAGAGATTATTATGACAGGTTAATAGTATATATTTGTAAACAGACTCAACAAGAATACTTTGAGATGTATGTTATGTGCGTGTGGGATTTTATATATATTTATAACCTGAAAAAAAAAAAAAAAGAATTGGTACAGGTGTTTTATATATAGAACAGGTTATGAGACAGATTTTAATATCATGCTTAATGATTAAGGTGATGGGTGGTATTGTTGCACCTGTGGGATTATTTAATGTTTGATTAGTCCAGTTTATACATATATGTGAACAAATGTATCAAAAACCTAGTCGCATCCCATCTTTAGGAGACCAGAATAAGCGTGACACAAAAAATAAAACTTGACCTTAAAAAGTTGTAAATTTCAATAGGAAAATGGTTACCGTAGTCTTCCTCTAGAGGGTATATGCATACTTAAAAGACTCTGAAACACCAAATATGACTTCAACATTTTACGAAAACCATGACACACCATGCAACAAAAAATGGGTCAATAGAACAAAACTTTGACATTTTATGAAAACTATGAAATTCAAAATATACAAATAAATCCTCCCATATTATCACTTACATGACTTGGTTTCGGGAAAACTTTTGTTAGAGAGTTGGAAGAATCATTTGGATTGTAACTTAGTATGATGTTTAACTGAAAACAAGTCGTCTTTTTTTAAAAAAAATAGAAATTATTTTTCAAGTTCAACTAAAAACTTAGTGGTTTTTGATAAATTGATATATAGATCATATATATCTATGAGACTCATTCAATTTACCAATTTAAATTAATTTAAAATTCAACAGCATAAATAATGCATCGATGAGGAAGGGTAAAAGTTGATCAGAAAGATATGATTGACCCCTTCTTTAACTCATTTTGGAACAAAATTATAAAAAAAAAAAAAGAAAGTGCTTACTTGTTTTAGATTTCCAGGTTTTTGTAATGGAAAGTAGACTTATTGGTTGTTTTCCATTAATAAAATAAGTTATAATTTGGATAACCCATATTCTCTTTCATTGATTAGCATACCATACTTGTGTAATCCAAGTAAAGAAAGGATTATTCCTACAGTAGATTGAACTTATTCAATAAACCATTGAAGCAAGTGTCAATTCTAATGAATAGCCTACCATATAAAACCTTCTCTTTGGCCTATTTATAAAGTAACATTGAAGAAAAAAGCAGTAACACCATTTACATTAGGATGATGGGTGGTATTACATCCGGTCGCCTGCTCCTATTTCTTGCCCTTGCATTTTACATGATATGCAAACCAACGTTGGCACAACCAAATACGGGTGGATTTGGCTATACTGTTCATATCATCAATGGCTTCAAAAGCAGAACAAAACCATTGATCATTCGTTGCCAGTCAGGAGACGATGATCTTGGCGTGCACACCCTTAATGTAGGCAAAGAATTCAATTGGCATTTCAAGGCCAATATTTTGGGAAATACTCTATTCTTTTGCCGTATGAGATGGGGTCGATTTGACAAAAGTTTCGTTGTTTTTGACCAAGTTGGCTCACTCCCAACTTGTTTGCCTTCTGGAAATTGCTATTGGAAAGGGACAGAGGATGGTTTCTACTTTAGTGGTAGTGATGCAAATCATTATGTTAAGAAACATAGTTGGTAAGACCTACAATGTGAGCCATGCTCCTTGTAGGATTTCACCTATAAAATGAATAAGTGGATTAAATGGATATCATATGTTTCTGATAGACATATGACATAAGTTGGCATTACTTCCAATGTTGGGACGAATATTGACTAGATCAAGTTGTATGGAGTTAAGTTCCAAGCAAGGACCAAAGGTTTATTTGGAGCATAGCAGCAAATGGGAACGTTTTAGAAAATATTTCATGCACATTTTGGAAATAGAGAAAAATAAATAAAACTTTGATTCCTAAAAATTGGCTGATGATTAAAGTATCTCGAAACATAAATATTTCAATATTCAATCACCAAGTCATTTCAATTTCTAAGTAAACTGAAGGTTTCAACGAAAAAGAAACAAAATTTTGATCCTTGGCTCCAAAATCCCAAAGTCGTTAAAAATTGGCTTACTCCATAAAACTAAATGGCCATGACATGGAGAACAATACATTTGATTACACCAAGGATACAAAGATGCGGTATGAGAAATTAGCAAATGGCCAAAAAATAAATCGTTGCGACATGTATGTTTTTTATAAGGATGGAACAGATCCATGACATGTAATTTTAATTTTTAAAATGCGAGTAACTCGAAAAATAACAAAATGGCAAGGATGGAAATAGCGTAAGATTTCACATGGTTCAACCATTAATGATGAATAATTTTATGAAACGTGCCATTCAACAAGTAATCGTATAATTTTTTTTTATCAATTTTCGTTCAACACCCTCATAACACAATTAGTGTGGATCATAACATAATTTTTTTTTTTTTTGCTTACCATCATAAAATCTGGTGCTTGCTTTTCGAGACAACAATTTGTAGTTCGTTTTAAATTTGACAAAACGAAGTTTTGAAGTTCGATTGAATTTTGGTTTGGAAGCTTTACTTTGTTGGCATTGCCATATTAGCGCCACATTGTTTTGGTGCTCAATTTGCTCAACCTAACACCACCATTAAGTCATATTTTAACCCAGTTTTCTAGTAATTTAACTCATTTTTGTTCCGCCCATCATCAAACTCATCAAAGTAACCATTTTTAGCTATAAGAACAATCCACATCTGAGTGATTGAATCTCCCATTTTGTTATTAAATATAAAAAAAAAAAAAATTTGATTCAACGGTGAAGGAGGTTCGAGTCAGTTTACGTATATCTCGATTAATCTCCTCTCCGATTTGGTAAATACAGACCATCCATATTAAGACTAGGGTATTCATAATAGACAAATCCCTCGAGGCCTGATCCTAAGGGGTTCCCAAAACTCAAACTTAGGACTTCTAGGTCTATAACTCGTTCCTATTACAATTTCAACTACCCTCTTAGGGTTAAATATAAAACTTTTGAGTTTCTTGAGTAGTAAGTCAAATGTCCTATGTAGAGTTTTTTTGAAAATATAAGGGGAAGCATGATTTTTAAAAATCTTAACAAATTAAAGGGTATTTTTCAAAATGTGAGGTATGGTCCCTTGGCCATTGCGTAGTACCGTCCCTACCTCGGGCTACGATGGATTGAAACAAGGTGGATGAGGGTGATATGCCAAAGTTGAAAAGAACCACTTTATGGGAGAGTCTAGCAAGTTATATATGTTGATAATATTATGGGATGGAACTTCCCATTTACTTTGAACATTATGAAAAGTGATCAATAGATTTTTGTAGCGACAAATTTTGTGTATCGATGTACACAAATTTTTTTGTCAAATAACAGTCGTTAATTCTTTGAGTTTTGAGTACAAAGTGTAATGTAAGTTCCTTTTGCCGTGTTTCCACGTGTATAATCTTTTGATTCTCGGTTAATTTGATAAGATGAAGGTTGAGGACCTGAACAGGTTTGAAAATTGGAAATGGAACCCCATCTTTGACTCATAAACACATGTGGGAGAGGACAAAACTGTAGTGGGACCACCTCCTTCTGTAGCCGAAGTTGGAAGCAAGGAATGGGGAACAAGCTTGATTGGATATTTCATTGACAAGAAGCTTCCTTTTCCAGTTGTTAAGATGATAGCACAAAGGATGTGGAACTCTGCGGGACTCAATGAGGTACTTGCCATTGATCAAGGTTTTTTCTTTTTTAAATTTTCTGATGAATTATCAAGTTCAAGGGTATTAGAAAGTGGCCCATGGTTGTTTTCTGGCAGAACCATTGTTCTCAAGAAATGGCAGCCTAGAATGCAACTCACCAAAGAAGCACAAACCAAAAATTCCTGTTTGCATTAAACTATATAACATTCCTTTTGAGTATTGGAGTGAGGAAGGACTTAGTTACATCTCTAGTGTTGTAGGGAATCCCCTATATGCTGATGAACAAACAGAATCAAAGCAAAGAATAAATTTTGCTAAAATTTGTGTGGAAATTGATGCTGCACAAACCCCAATTGATTCATTTGAGCTCAAAATGCAAAGCTCCCATCCTGAAGGAGAGACTATTGTTGAAATTTTAGTTGAATACCAATGGAAACCTAAATCTTGTACGATTTGTAAGGTGTTTGGGCACACAGATATGTCTTGTCCCAAAACGATTAGCAAGAAGGAATGGATGAAGAAAGGACCACAAGATAAAGGTAAAGGAATTTAGACTATTGTTGATATTGTTGTTGAGACGAGAAGTGAAACTGCTCAGACCAGCAATAGTAATCGGACGGGGAGATACATATTAGCAAGGCACAAAAAGATAACACTATAACTGATGAAGTTGTCTCTAAAACCATCCAGGCCACACCTGCCACTAAAACTACTACTGGAATCAATACTAGCAATAAATTTGCTAGTCTAGTAATTGAACTAAAGGTCCTCTGCAGTCAACAGGGGAACAATCTGCCTCACCCAAGACTAGCTTACTACCCAGGAAAGTGAAAAACATAGATGGCATACCAATGAAAAATGGAAAGAAGAATCAGATGAAGCAAAAATCACCTAACAGAGGTAAAGTTGGGATCCATACTTCCCAGGGACACCACCCTCCTAAGCTTAAATGATTAAGTTAGCTTGTTAGAAAGTGAGGGGCTGGCTTGAACTCCCCCCCCCCCCCCCCCCCCACTCCCATGACAAAAAAAAAAAGCAATGGAGGTTCATAAGTAGATTTTTGAAGAACATCTGGACTTGGTTGGCATAATTGAAACCTAGGTAAGGGCTGTTAATAAGGGTAGGATCATGAGATCTATCTTTAGGGATTGAGAGTACTTTGATAATTATCTTAGTCATACACTGGGAAGGATATGGATTGGATGGAATCCGCAAGACTTGAAGATCACCAAACTAGCGTAGATGGAGCAAGATATTCACTGTGGAGTGTTATTAAATAAAACATACAATCACAGATTCATAAATTAAATAAACATGCAAATATATCAAATAAACACAATGGAACTTAGATCAAAAATAAGTTTAGAATAGCTTGGATTGAGGCGCGAGATGAACGCTGTCCTAAGAAGAGATGCGTCCCCTCCGCACAGAGTTTTTCGATATTCTTTTCCTAAGATACAACAATCCGAAAGAAGCTACGGTGTAGGCATGAACCTCTCTATAACGAACTGATCTCACCTAAGTTGCCCACAAAACACACCACTATTAAAGAATGAAGGAGAATATGTATATGAAAGTTATTTTTCTATATCAAAGGAAGATAGAACACATGTCTATTTGTATATTAATAGATAGCCATTATCCTTTTAAGGCTATATGAATATATAGGAAATGCTTGGCTTCAACGGCTAGTCTTCATGTAGTAACTCCAATGTATATATATATGTATTAATGATATATGTAGTTATTACATATAACTCCCCCTAAAGAATTTCAACAATCAAAAATTAAAATCATAGTCATAAAATAAATGTGGGGCTGAAATTATTAATATGAATACATGATAATAAAATTTAATTTTAAATCATATATACTAACATGGAGTTCACCACCTGGATAGTAAGCTTGATATTTTGGTAACCATTGTTTATGCAGCTAATGATGATAGGGATAGAAGAAGATTATGGAGGAACATTGGGTATCATGCCAGAATGAATGATTTGAAACCTTGGATAATTCTAAGGGATTTCAATGTAGTAAGATCCTTGGATGAAATTGCTGGGGGATTATACAAAAGGACAGTGGCCATGGAAGAATTTGAGGAGTGCATCCAAAATGTTGAACTTTATGATCTCAGATTCTCAAGAATCTTGCATACCTGGTGTAATAATAAGGGAACCCAAGGCTACATAGTCAAGAATTTAGACAGAGTGATGATGAATGAGACATGGAACCTACTTTTTCCACAAGCTTTAGCTGAGTTTCTTCCCTCAGGATGATCTGACCAAACCCAGCAATTGTTAGAATGGGGACAAAGACTTTGGAAAGGAGGAGTCCATTTAAATTCTTCAACTTCATAGCTAAAAGGGAGGATTTCTTACAATTAGTTGCTTAAGTATGGGAATCTAATATTAGATGTACCAAGCAATGTCCAGTTTGTCAGAAGCTTAGACTTTTTAAGGCTGAGTTAAAAAAACTGAATAGAACATAGATAGGAGATGTAACACTCAAAACTAATGAGGCTAGAGAAGCATTGAACAATTGTCAAAGATTGTTAAATGATAACCCCTTGGATCCAGGTCTGAGAGACCAAGAAAAGGAGTTGCACAAGAAATTTTCTAAGCACTCAAAATTGAAGAGGAATTTTTTAGGCAGAAATCAAGAATTCAGTGGCTCAAGTCTGGCGACAAAAATTCAACCCATTTTTTCAAGTCCATGACTAGTAATAGGAACTCATCGAAGATATCTAACATTGAAAGGCAGGATGGAACAGTTATCCAAGATATTGCTCAGATAAAAGAATATGTGGTACAATACTTCCAGGAGTTACTTGGTGGCAACAACACTCAAAATACTGGGTTGATCCATTCAGCTAGTAGCTATATCGAAAGCAGCATAACAATGGAGCAAGCCAATTGGATGTGTAGAGAGGTTATAAGTAAGGAAGTCAGAGAAGTTTGTCTCCTCGTTAAAGCTAATAAGGCCCCTGGGCCTGATGGATTCAATTGTTGTTTTTTCCAGAAGGCTTGGCTGTAATTGGCAATCCAAGAATTCTTCATGTCAGGTGAAATTCTGAGAGATTGAACTCTACGATCATTGCATTAGTGCCAAAGGTTCCTAATCCCACAAGATCATAGAAAAAATTATTGTCAATAGGTTGAAAAAAGTACTGCCTAATTTGATCAGTCCACTTCAAACTGCTTTTGTGGCAGGAAGAAAAGTTGTGGACAACATTCTCATGGTACAGAAGCTTATGAAAAGTTACCATAAGGAGGATGGAGCACCAAAATATTCTGTAAAGGTATATTTGATGAAGGCATATGATACGGTGAGTTGGAGATTTTTGTTGGTGACACTTAATTTAATTTTCCCCCAATGATGATTAGGTTGATTAAGGCTTGCATAACAACTCTAAGGTTTTCTGTAAGTGAGATGTTGAGACCCTGGTTTGATTTTGTGGTTACTAATTCTATGGTTTTGCTGGGAAATGGTCAGAACACTGATTTCTGTTGTGACTCATGGATGGAGAATGAACCTTTGCTGTATCTCTTACTTTCCCAAAGTTAATGAATTATGGTATGATAGTGAGTGGCACTTTGAAGGGAAGGAGGAATGGCTTACTCCTCAGTTGAAAGATGAAATTAAAAATTCTAGTGTGCTGGTACCAGGGAAGGATGATAAAAGAGTATGGAGGCATACAAATTTAGGGGTTTTCTCAATCAAATCTGCATGGAATCAAATTAGGAGATCCAGGGAGCATTGTGTTATTGCACAGAATATTTGGAATCAGAAAATTTCCCCTAGTGCTCAGTTGTGCACTTGGAAAATTTATAAGAAGGCAGTGATAACTGATGATAGAATTAAAAATGTTGGGGTATTTGTAGTTAGCAAATGCAGCTTATGTGGTTTGGATGAGGAATCTGATTCCCATATTTTTATTCTCTGTCCTTTTGCCCATGCTGTTTGGTGCAAAATTGCTGCTGTTATGGGTTTCAAAATTGCATTTGGTGAGCCTCCTATTTGTAGATTCTTGAGACTGTGTAGGTGTTTCAGAGGCCTTTCTCTCAGTCATGCTCTTATCAGAGGGGTTTCTATGGTAATCTTTTGGGCATTATGGAAAGAAAGATGTAGGAGGAGATTTGAGGGGTTGAGTTTGAATAGTCATGCTGTTTTCCTCCAGGTGGTCAATGCATTGAAATGGCAGGCTTTTACAATCAAGCCTAAGAAAGATAATGGTAGAATTGGAAAAGAAATGTTGAAGGACCTTGGAATTGCTTCCCCCTTTTTTGTCATCACCAAGGTAAAATGGATTAAATGGGAACCTCCAGCTGTGAACAGGGTGAAATTAAATGTTGATGGGGCCTCCAAAAGTAATGGTTTATCTGGTGGAGGGATGGTTTTAAGGGACTCAAAGGGGCATGTTTTGCTAGCAGGAGCTGCTGCTTATGGAATTGGTTCAAACATGAAAGCAGAATGTCTGGCATTGCTGGATGGTTTGAAAATGATAACACAATATGGTATGGCTTCTTATCATCTGGTTTTGGAATCTGATTCTCAAGTTTTGGTTAACATGGTGTTGGGTCTTGTTGATGTTCCATGGAGCTTATCTAATTATATGGAACAAATATTTGTTATACTTGGAAAAGTGCAATTTCAGATTAGGCCTGTATATAGGGAGGCCAACAGAGTTGCTGATTTCTTGACCTCTTATGCAGTGCAGACTGGTAGGTATTCTGTTTTTTATGAAAATGGTATGCTGCCTACCACTGGTAGACTACTTGTACATCAGGATCAAGGCATGATGTCTTCTGCTAGATTGAGGAAGGTGGTTGTAAGTGAACTAAGGCATGGGATTGGATAATGTTGTAGTTGTTGTGGATGTGCACTTGCTGCTTGGTGTTCTTGGCAATGTTGAATGTCTCTTCTTGTGCTGTGTTCCTGTGGTGCTGGTGCTAGGGCAGGGAATGGCCATCTGGATTACGAAAGGATCTCATGGTTCTAATTTCAGGAATCTTTTCCTGTTGCAGGATTAAATCCAACTCTTGTTGGCCTTTTCTTTTTCATCAGGCTTCATCTTGCAAGTGTGGTGCTGGACTGTTGCTGCCGCACTTTCTGCTTCAGTTGCTGCCCAGCTCAGCTGCGGGGTTCCCATTGGTCTCACTTGTTTCTGCTGGATTTCTAGGCATCAACTGGTTTTTTATTGCAGCTGTGGGGGATCTCCTCCTATTTGTTTGCTGGTTTGGTCAAGCAGCACTGTTCATGAGACTGTTCACGTGAACAGTTAGGCTGCTGCTTCGGATGGAATCTCTCAGCTGTTCTTTGTGGGTTTTCAGCTGGACTCTCAGCTGGAGGTCATTTATGCCTTCAACTGGTACATGTTCTGCTGTCATTTTGGGGCCGTTACTGATGCTCGTTGCTGCTGAGGGTTTTCAGCTAGTATTTTGCGCATCTCAGCTGGTTGCACCTGGGATTCATGGCTACATTTATGCCTCTCTTCTGTTTCTTGTCTGCTGGACTTGGGGCATTCATTATTGCGGCTGCTACAGCTGACTTTCCAGCTGGCCTTCTTCCTGCTGGATTTTTTGCTGGCTTTCAGCTGGTCTTATCGCTTTTTACGCCTTTCAGCTGGTCCAGCTTGGGGGTCTTGTCAATCAAGGTTTTATTATGCTGCTGAGGCTTTGATGGGCTGTTTTTTCTTATGGCCCTTTTTCTGTTCGCTGCTGGGGCTTCTGGTTCTTGCTTGACGCTGCACTGGTTTTATGGTGCTCTTTGGTCTGCTCAGCTGGTTTTCAGCTGGACTTCCAGCTGGTTTTATTGTTTCTCCAGCTGGACTTTTAGCTGATTTTTCAGCTGATTTTCATGCTTTTGCGCCATTCAGCAGTTCCTTTGGGCCTTGGGCTTGTGTAGAAGATTTTCTTTTGAATGTTTAAAGCCAACTACAGCCTTCCCTTGGCTATTAAAGCTTTTGCTTCTTGTAATTTTGGTTTTTATCAATGGTATTTTGTCTTTTATCAAAAAAAAAAAAAAAAAAAAAGGTTTTCTGTAAATGTGAATGGGGAGTTGGTTGGTTATTTTCCTAGTTCAAGAGGATTGAGACAAGTGTTGGTTTTTTTTTTTTTGGAGTTTAGTTTCCATATGTGATCCGGATGATGACCTGACCCGAAATAATGTTGTGTGATTTTTTAATGGGAAATTTTCTGAGGCTTAGTCCATGGAGCGAAGGCTTTTGGACCCATTATATAGCCCAGTGCGTAGGACATATAAAACCCGTTATTTTGGTGATTAGAGTTAAGATAGTGGATTGTACATTCGCTTTCTGTATTCAACTTTCTCAATAGTGAAATTCCTACAACTTTGTGGACGTAGACAAATTACCGAACTATGTAAAATCTGTGTCTTGTTCTTTCTTGTTTTCTTATTACTTTATATTCTTGATTTGTTATTCGATAGTGTGTGTTTGTTAGTGGATTTAAATCGTATTAAATTCCAACAACAAGGGGATCCCACGTCCCCATATCTCTTTGTAATCTGCATGGAGGTTCTCAATAGGACCTTGGAGAAGGAAATACACATGAATCAGGGGTTTAAATTCCAGTAGAAATGCAGCAAGCAAAGAATTTTTCAGTTATGTTTTGCAGATGATTTTATAATGTTGTCCCATGGTGACTTAACTTCTGCTAAAGTGCTGAAAACTATCATAGATACATTCTAGTCCTTCTCAGGCCTAAAAGCTAATCATGAGAAAAGTAATATCTTCCTTTCTGATGTTGTAGAGAATTAGAAGCAACAGATAATGGACTACTTTGGCTATCCACATGGTAGTATACCCATAAGATATTTGGGCATTCCAATAATCACAACAAAACTGAAAATCATTGATTGTGCAGCTTTAGTGGAAAAGGTGGTGATGATACCTCAAATAAGCCATAAGAGCAAGCTCAGGAAACAAGGTCAGGTCAGGAGGTTTGATAGAATACTAAGAGTTCAGAAGTCCAGGGCCAGAGCTCCCCCTGGGGAGATGATAGCGGGACAAACCAGTGGACAGCTGGATAACTGCAAAAACTGGGTTCAAGGCATGAAACTCTCAACCAACCAAAATTCTCTCCTAAAATCAAGGAGAATCCCACTAATGGCTGGCAGAGATCTCGGCTGAGATCCGATAGAATGGGGAATAGTTCTATAAATACTATGTAACGCCTCCATAGAGAGGGGCGACAAAAAAAACCCTAATTTGGAGATATACCGAATTGTAATATATTAGAGTGGTGAATAGAAGAGAGGGAGCAAGAGCCTCCATTAAAGAAGTGGACTAGCCGAGCTCCTGAGTCAATAAACTACTATATTTTCACTGTGTACACCTCTCAAATCCCCTCAGCATTACTTTCAGTATCACACATGAGTCTTGTAGCTTTGATCCATGATCATCACAAGTCACCTGCACTTTTCGCTCACCCATGTTGATTCACACCATCAGGTGGATTCAAGGATAAAGTCACGGACCAATAGATGTCTCTCATTTGCTAGAAGATTTCAGGTCATTCAATCAGTTCTTTGCAGTATCCATGTGTACTTGGGCAGCCATCTTATCCTACCAAAAAAGGTCCTAAATATCATTGAACAAAAGCTTATATCATTCCTTTGGACTGGAACAACCCTCAAGAACGCTAGAGCCAAAGTAGCATGGATGGATATTTGCTCACCTAAGAAGGAAGGGGACTTAGGAGTCAAAGATTTAAAAGGTTGGAACAAGGCTCTCTTGCTTAGACACCTGTGGTTTCTAATCACTGATGAGAACAACATTCGGTCTAGGTGGATCAAAGATTACCATCTAAAAGGAAGAGCATATGGGCAATTAAAATACCTCAGATTTGCTCATGGAATTGGAGGAAGTTATTAAAGCTAAGAGATGTAGCTAGACCTTTGTTTCTTCATATAATCGGTGATGGCAGAGAGACCACTTTATGGTTTGATAACTGGCACCCTACAGACCCTTCAAGTCTCAGTTGCTCTCTTAGAGTAATTTATCACTTTAGTTTGACTAGTGATGCTAAAGTCTCTGCAATAATACAAGGAAATAAATGGAGGTGGCCTTATTCAAATGCAATAAATAACAGAGAATTAATGGAGATTGAAGCTTCAATGCCCCAATTCTCTCCTAGATCAGAGGTGAAGGACAAAGTAAAATGGCTACCAAATTGCAGTGGGGTATATTCTACTTCATCTGCTACGGAGATTCTAAGGCCTAAGTGGCCTGAGGTTCCTTGGTACAACCTCTCATGGTTCAGTCAATGTGTATTATGCAGGTTAGCAATGGAGTCTCACTCCCATCTATTCTTTACATGCTCACTTTCAGAGAGGGTCTAGAGTTATGTTCTTGGCAAGTGCAACCTCCCTTGGCAACAGGTGCCATGGAATGGATTCATCCTGCATGCATCTACTGATTGGAAGGGCAGAAGCCTATCAAAAGTGATCAAGAAATTGTGTCTAGCTGCTGCAGTTTATACTTTATGTAGAGAAATAAATCAAAGAATTTTCAGCAATGAGTATAGAGATCCCATTGCAATTCAAGCAATGATTATCAACATGGTACGAAATAGACTAATGTCATTGAAGCTTAAAAACAACGTAACCAATAGATAGATTCCTCAGGCATGGAAATTGCCCAACTCTTGTTTTTGTATATGATATAGATCATTTTCTGTAATTATAGGATAGGATGAAATCTATGGGAGGTACTTTTCCAGCACCTGCCCAGTTTTCTAATTGCTTTACATGTTTTCTTGTTCTGCAAATGAAGCAGACAAGATTGTACTCCAACCTCTTGACCATTTTTTGGAAGATTTATAAAATTGGTTTAACTAACCAAAAAAAAAAACTTTTGTTAGAGAGTTGGAAGAATAATTTGGATTGTACCTTTGTATATGTTTAATCGAAAACAAGTTGATTTTTAAAAATAATTTTGATACGTTCCTACCCCAAGCAGTCTTTAGCTTTTGTGATGCTCTTTACTAGATTTAAGAAAAAACCATTTCTGTCTTGTCTTATCAACTTTTTTACCAGAAGCGATTGAAGTATATGATTAAGATTCCGGTATTGACTTGGCTTTTGAATCTTTCCCTCGAAGTCGCTGAAAGTTTCAATGATCTCTTATGATATAACCAAACCAAGTTTCAAATTCAACTAAGAAATTAGTGGATTTAGATAATTTGACATATAGATCATATATATATCTCTGGCAGGCATTCAATTTTTTGGCATTCAGTTTACTAATTTAAGTAATTAAAAATTTACTAAGAACTTAAGAACAATTTCGTAACCAATGCTTCGATGAGGAAGGCTAAAAGTGCATACTTGTCTTAGACTACCAAGTTTTTGTAAAGGAAAATAGACTTATTGGTTGTTTTACATTAATAAAATAAGTTATAATTTGGATTACCCATATTCTCCTACATTGATTAGCATACCATACTTATGTAATCCAAGTAAAGAAGATATAATTCCTACCATAGATTGAGCTTATTCAATAAACCATTGAAGCAAGTATCAAGTCTAATGAATAGCCTACCATATAAACCCTTCTCTTTGGCCTATATATATAAGTCATATTGAAGAAAATAAACGGGAACATCATTTACATTAGACATGATGGGTGTGATTACATCCGGTCGCTCGCTTCTCTTTATTGCCCTTGCATTTTACATGATATGCAAACTAACATTGGCACGGCCAAATTTAGTTGGTACTAATAAAATAGGTTATACGGTTCATGTCATCAATGGCTTTCAAAGCAACACAAACCCATTGATCAATTCGTTGCTAGTCAAAAAATGACGATCTTGGTATTATTTCAAATGTTGTGAAGGATATTGAATGGATCAATTTTCATGGGGTTAAGTTCCAAGCAAGGACCAAAGGTTTATTTCGGTGCATAGCAACAAATGGGAATGTTTTAGAAAATATTTCAAGAACATTTTGGAAATAGGAAAAAAATTTAAAACTTTGATTCCCAAAAATTGGCCGACACATTGGTTAAAAAATTTCGAAATATTGAAATTTCGATATTCAATCACCGAGTCATTACAATTTCTAAGGAAACCAAAGGTTTCGGTAGAGAAGAAATGAAAACCTAAGGGGAAGCATGAGTTTTAAAAATACTAAGCGATTACAAGGTATTTTTCAAAATGTGAAGTATGGCCCCTTGGCCACTGAGTAGTAACATTCCTACATTAAGCTATGACGGATTGAAGCGAGGTGGATGAGGGTGATATGCCAAAGTTGAAAAGAACCACTTTATGGGGGAGTATGGCAAGTTATATATGTTGATAATAATCATTAATTCTTTGAGTTTTGACAATAATGTGTAATGTCAATTTTTTTTGGCATGCTTCCATGTGTACAATCTTCTGATTCTCTGTTGATTTGATTAGACGAAGGTTGAGGTGATGTATTTTTTGATTTTTGATTTGGCAATGACGTTGTTGTATCTTCACATCTCCCTTTGTGATGGCATGACTTTAAATTATTTGAACAATCTATTGAAAAAGGACTTAAAGGTATGTTACTTTGGCCGAAGTTGGACTTAGGTAGAGCTCTGTCGGTCTTGCCTTCTTTGTTCATTCCTTTTTTTTGCCTCCCCTGACTTGGTTTCGGAAAAACTTTTGTTAGAGAGTTGGGAGAATCATTTAGATTATAGCATAGTATCATGTTTAAACGAAAACAAGTTGATTTTTAGAAAGATAGAAATAATTTTTCAAGTTCAACTGAAAAATTAATGGATTTTGATAATTTGACATATAAATCATATGTATCTCTGACAAACATCGTTTTTTTACTTGTAAGTACAGTCATTCAATTACATTCTGAAAAAAAGTACAGTCATTTAATTTAAAGTAATTAAAAATTTAATAAGATCATAAGAACGACATCGTAACCCATGCTTGGATGCGGAAGGGTGAAAATTGAAGAAATATATCATTGATGCCTCCCTTAGCTCATATTTGGGCAAAATTATCAAACTTAGACTACCAGGTTTTTGTAACGGAAAGTAGACTTATTGGTTGTTTTACATTAAAAAAATAAGTTATAATTTGGATTACCCATATTCTCCTACATTGATTAGTATACCATACTTATGTAATCCAGGTAAAGAAAAGATTATTCCTACCATAGATTAAGCTTATTCAAAAAACCATTAAAGCAAGTATTGTTAGGAAATTTGCACGAAATTCTCAAACCTGTGATGAACAAAAATAAAAAAAAACACATGTCAAAAAAAAAATAATCACACATACAAAAGACGGTATTTACGTGGTTTGACAATTTACCTAACAACTGGTATCAGAGCTCCGGGTTAGGAGGTCAAAGGTTTACACAATAACTGAAGACAAAGTCAAAATTGAGATATTCAATGGTACGAACTACACATTCTGGAAGATGCAGATGAAAGATATTTTATATTAGAAAGATCTGTATCAACCTATTGATGGCACAACGCCAACGGATATGGAGCAAGCAAAGTGGGATGTTCTGGATCGCAAAGCCCTAGGGATTGTGCGACTGTGTCTCGCATTGTCAGTTGCGTCGAACATCGCCAAAGAAAAGACTACATCAGTTTTGTTCAAAGCCCTAAAAAAGATGTACGAAAAGCATTCAGCGATGAATAAGGTATATTTTATGAAAAATTTGTTTAACCTAAAGATGTCTGAAAATATTATTGTTACTGAACATATCAACAAATTTAATATGGTCACAAATTAGTTAGAATCGCGAGTATTGTTTTTTATGATGAAATTAGAGTTTTTGTTCTTCTATCAAGTCTGTCGAAAAGTTGGAATGGACTTGTCGTAACCGTAAGCAATTCTTCTGGGTCTGCAAAGATAAAATTGGAAGATGTTGTGGTGTTGATATTAGGAGAAGAGGCTCGAAAAAGAGCATCGAGTGACGATGTTGCTTCGGGTTCAGCACTCAATACGGAGGAGAGAGGTAGATCTATGAATAAGGGAAGCAATAAAAAGGACAAGGCAAAGTCATCTTCGAGAAATAGAGGCTGAAGCAAATCTCGTGGCGGGGATGAGGGCTGTTGGAACTGTGGTCAGAAGGGGCACTAGAAGTTGGACTGCAAGACACCGAGAAATGAGTATAATGAGAATAATCAAAGAGGTAAAAATACTTCTAATATTTCTGACAAGTCTGATAATGATGCCTTGATTTGTTCTTTGAATTCTCGTAGTGAATCTTGGATTGTAGACTCTGGAGCTTCATTCCATGCTACTCCACCCATGGATGTGCTACAAAACTATGTGCAGAAAAATTTCCTAACAATTATCAAGCCTAATGAATAGCCTACCATATACACTTTTCTATTGGGCCTATTTATTTAAGTAACATTGAAGAAAAGAAATAGTAACACCATTTACATTTGGCATGATGGTTGGTATTACATTCGGTCGCTCGCTCCTATTTCTTGCCGTTGCATTTTACATGATATGCAAACCAACATTGGCATGGCCAAATTCAGTCGATACTGGTAGATTTCATTATACTGCTCATATCATCAATGGCTTCAAAAGCAACACAAACTCATCGATCATTCGTTGTCAGTCAGGAGATGACAATCTTGGCGTCACACCCTTGATGTAGGCAAGGATTTCCATTGGCAATTTAGGGCCAATATTTGGGGAAATACTTTGTTCTTTTGTCGTATGAGATGGGGTCGATTCGATAAAATTTTCATTGTTTTTGATCAAGATAGTACAGTCCCTACTTGTCTGCCTTCTAGAAATTGATATTGGAAAGGGCAAGAGCATGGTTTCTACTTCTGCGGTAATGATACAAATAATTATGTTAAAAAATATAGTTGGTAAGACCTACAATGTGAGTCATACTCCTTGTAGGATTTGGCCTATAAAATGAATAAGTGGATTAACTGGATATCATATGTTTTTGATTGACAAATAATATAACATGACATTATTTCTAATGTTGGAAGAATATTGAATGGATCAAGTTGTATGAAGTTAAGTTCCAAGCAAGGACCAAAGGTTTATTTCGGTGCATAGTAACAAATGAGAACGTTTAAGATAATATTTTATGAACATTTTGGAAATAGAGAAAAATTTTAAAACTTTGATTCCTAAAAATTGGCCAAAACATTGGTTAAAAAATCTCAAAATATAGAAATTTTGATATTCAATCATTGAGTCATTTCTTTCTAAGGAAACCGAAGGTTTCGGTGGAGAAGAAATGGAATTTTGATCATTGGCTCCAAAATCCCCACGTTGTTAAAAATTATCTTACTCCATAAAATTAAATGGCCTTGACATGGAGAATAATACATTTGATTAACACTAAGGATACGAAAATGAGATATAAGAAATTAGCAACTGGTCAAAAAATATATCGTTGTGACTTGTTTGCTTTTTATAAGGATGGAACAGAATTGTGACATGTAATTTCAATTTCTAAGATTCGAGGAACCCCCAAAAAAAATTGCAAGATTCTGGAGGTGGGAGACAAAAACACCTACTATAATAGTTTGTGTCGATAACAAAATGTGAAGGATAGAGAGAATGTAAGATTTCACGTAGTTTAACCATAAATGCCTATATTCATGGAGAAAATAATTTAAGTGATTCCCATATGTCAATGTATGAGAGGATACAATTGTATTTATAAGGTGATGCCTATAAATAGGTGATGTCTTACACTAAAAAAATATACCATTGAATAATTCTATACTTCCTACTAGAATTATTTTCTAGTTCTTCTTTCTCTTCCTTCTCCCAAATTCACATACATCTATTCTTTTCTATTCAATCTAGTATTTTAGTTTCGGCCAAGTTCGAATACTAAAAAAGGAATTTGGGTATTGTCTTCATAAGTACAATATACAAGCAGGTTGAAACACTTTATTGAATCTTGAGAACCACTTTGCAAAATTTTTGGTGCACACCTTTCTAAATAACCGGTTACTTAAAATCGTCGAGGCTACGCCTATATGAAGTAAATTAGAGACAAATGCAAACATTGTGAATTGACAAGAATGCAGTAAAGAGAACATAGATTCTATGTGATTCATCTGAGCATGCCTATGTTCATGGAGGAGACAATTTTAGTAACTACGGTATCGTTTGGTAATAGTGTGTTTATGTTTTTGTTTTCACTTTTTTGTAAAAATAGAAAAAAAAAAACAATAACGTGTTTGTGATGTGTTTTTGTTTGTTTAAGCCACATTATCTTGAAAATAAGGTCAAAATCTGTAAACACAAAAAATAATGTTTTTGAAAACATTAAAAACTAAAAACACGTGCGATTTCCCATAACAATTAATGAGGTCCAACCTTCAAATCTCATTAACAACAAAATAAGATTTTTTTTCGTGCTAACCGTAAAAATCCCTTTTTTCCTTCTTTTTTTCGTCTCTTTTCCTCATCTCTCTCTCTCTCTCTCTCTGCTTGTGTTGATCCAGACTCTATCAATATGATACGACATAATAATTATCAACACAATTAACCCATCCAACATGAAATTAGCATCCAATATGAGTTTAATCTTAACGAGTTTGAGTCATAATCATATTTTCTCACGATACCAGCTTAATAAATGGATTGTTTGTAGATTAGATTAATTTGGACACATCACGACCCATTGCCAAACCTAACCAAGGTAAGGAAAAGATTGCTCCTACATTGATAGCATACACCTTGGTAAAGAAAAGATTATTCCTCCCATAGATGGACCTTATACAAGAAACTATTCAACTAAGTACCGACTCTCATAAATGACCTACCATATAAACACTTTGTGTGGCTTATTTAAGGGGCAAGATTGTAGGAACCAAACCAAGAAATCCCATCAACATTAAGACATGATGAGTACTTTCGGCCACTCTTTTGCATTTCTTGTTCTAACCTGTTACACACTTTTCCAATCGACATTGGCACATCAGATTGACCAAACATACAACGTTCATGTCATCGATGCCTTTGAGAACAACACACACCCACTAATAATTTGATGCCAATCCAAAGATGACGATCCTGGGGTGCATAACCTTTATACAGGCCAGGAATTCAATTGGCGTTTCAAGATCAAATTTTGGAAAACTACTTGGTTTTTCTGCATGTTTAGATGGGATACAAGGGACAGAAGCTTCGATGTTTTCAAGGTAGTCAATGAAGGCGTTTGGTGCCTACCAAGTTCAAATTGCTATTGGAAAGCAACAGAGGATGGTTTCTACTTTAGCGGTAATGATACCTCAGATTATGTAAAATGATATATTTGGGAAAAACCATGACGAAAATTTCATTTTGTTTCCACCTAAACATGCATTTCGGCTTGTATGGATAGCTCACTAAGAGCCATGCTTCTTGTAGGGTTTGGCTGATAAAACTGAATAAGTGAGAATATGAATATTCTATTATTAGCTATTGTGTTTGTTGTCTATTAATAAGTTGACTGTGAATTCAGAGATTGGTACAATAAACGATAATTTTTAGCAATGAAAAACCTCGGTTCAATTTTCACCACTAAAATTCAACTTCTACGAAAACAAACGTCAATAAATTCCTTGGCTTCATATTAGGTGACAGTTTTGGCAATAAAAACTCACAATTAAAATATATAGTGACAACTTTTACACATTTAGGTGTAACAATTTTCGTGGTTAAATGTCTGATTTCTTGTAGTAGTCGAGGAAAGAATATAGTAGCAAAACTTTGATTTGGTTTCGAATACTTCTTTATCCTGACGATGCCATTTCGCCACTAAAAGTTGACATTCAGAGACATTTTTTTACACAAAATTTCTATTTACTAACGAATTTTTTTTTGGGTCATTTGATACACATTAGGATTGATCATGTTTTATGGTTGTTACTGATTTCCTATTTTCATAAAAGGGTCTTGACAATGTATGGAAGAACTATGTATTTGACAAACATAAACTATTAAAAAATGAGATAATGCATTAGGTCCCAGGATCATAATCTCACCTTCCAAGGGCATTCAATATCATCATAAAAAATTAATTAACTTATTTAATATTATTGTTATCAACGATGTCAGAATATAATTTTAGTGATGAGATTTTATTTTTTGTGATATTTATCTTGCGTCGCAAAAAGTATGTTTTGGTGACGAAATAACGTTTCGTCACAAAACGTTATCCACAACGAGGCTATTACGACAAAGTCGTAGCGAACTAAAATTGTCACAAAAAATTAATTTGCAAAGATTTTTTTTTTCGTCTTTTGTTTTTTGTAATGAAAATAATTATTGAAAAACATAAATTTTTTTGTAGTGATAGTAGCGTTTATCCCACATCAGTTAGGATGATTTTTGTGACAATGTCAGAAAATTACAAAAGATTTTATTTTGAAAAGCTCTTGATGATCTAAACAAGAATAAAACACCTTTAACTCAGTCATTTTTAAGCCAAAAACGATGTTTAGTGTAGTTTTTAGGCATTTTTCTATTTTTATCCTATTGTTTGGAATATTTGTGTAATATTGCATATTTTTTTGGTTTTTATGTTAATTTAGGATTATTAGAGTTTCTTATTCATATTGTGGTAAAAACATTTTAACAACTTTTGATTATTTTGAATAAAATTCAGAGACAAGTTCTTTTTCAATTCTAATTGTCTGTATATTTTTAGAAATCAACAAGACTCTTCAAAGTTGTAATCTGGTATTATTTCGATAAAAAATAGATTATAGTTTCTATTGTCAAATCCAAATTTCCTCTCATGCTTTGTCACATCTTTGGGTTAATATCGTATCAAATATATATTGTGGGTAGTTCAATTTGTATATAGAGAATATCTCTAAAAATATATATTATTCAATTAACTGAATAGAATCGTAGTACATAAAACAATTTATAAGAAAAATCAAAACCCTAAGGTTTCCAAAAAGGAAACAAATATCTAACCTTAGAAAAGTTACCAAAATAAATAAACACATGCCTAATGAATTAGAAAAATTGACATGGTTTAAGCAACTAATTGCTCTAGAATATTCCTAGCTAAACCTTTATTCCAATTAAATATAAAAACCTAAAATAAAAATAAAAATATAGAAATATGTAATTCTTATTCTACATCATGTACCCATTTACCAAAAATGTCAAATGAGTCGACTCTGTCATTATCTATTAAGACTAGCGTTAAACATCTCCAAGGGTGCTTTTTAAAATAACTAGTCAAAATATATTAAAATATTACATTCTTTATTTTTAAGAGTCGTTTTTACAAAGTTACTCTGACCATACTCTCTATTGTAACTAACTATTATTAATATTTTAAGTCAAAAATATTGCATAACTTGACACGTCATCAAAATGTAAAATAGATAGCCATTTGGAGTGCAAAAAGAGTGATTTGGCTCTCCAAGTATAAAATAGCTAGCCAAAGAGACTATCTAAATATACAGAGGCATTAGTTAACCCAATAGCTAGCCCATTGGAATAAAATTTTATGGTTTGACTCTTTGGCTAACAAATATAACACAGCTAGCCCCTTGAAGATGCTCGTATACAAGAAAACTTTGTGTCAATTACTTACCAAAACAGGGGAAGAAATTAGCTTTGTTCACCAATTTGTATTGAATCAGAGGATTGCGGGAATAGTTGCAAATTCTAGTTACAGCCTAATTAAAGAAAATATTACTCCAGCATTGATTAGCACATCATATTTTACCATTTGAAATAGTAGTAAATATAAGATTACTCCTACCATAGATGTGTTGGAGTAATCTAGTATATTAGCATTAGGGGTAGATTAGTTATTTATATTTCTATGTTTTGCCCTAGTATAAATTCATTGTAATACAGATCTAGTGATAACTCAATCAATATATTTTTATCTTTTCTCTAGTAAACATTAATGTGGTACCAGAGCCATAATCCCTAATTCCAAAAAAAGAGTCCTAATCACTAGTAGAGAGGATACCGACTGTGAACGACTCCATGAGAGAGAGAGATGCCTGAAAGTGTGCCGTCCGTCGGAGTCCATGAGAGAGAGAGAGAGTACATCGCGATTCCTTTTACCGACTGTGATCGACTGGTCTACTGATTTCTTGCTTCTACCTACTGCCCTCTGATCGTGATTGCCTCTATCGATTGCCCACTGGTCGACTGGTTTCTTTCCTTTGAACGAGCCGACTGCCCTCTGGACTGCCCTCTGATACTAATACCGACTGCTCTCTGGTCGACTGGTTTCATCCCTCTGAACGAGCCGACTGCCCTCTGGTAATACCGACTGCCCTCTGATACTAATATCGACTACCCTCTGGTCTGTTTTTGTAGATTGCTTGTGGTCGGCTGGTGTTGTTGGGTTGCTTGATTTTTGTTGTTGGGTTGCCGGGGTTATTGTTGTTTTCTTGCTTTAATTTGGGTATTATTCTATTGAGACCTATTTTACTGAGGCTTATTTTAATGAGACTTCTTGTTAACATTATGGCAAGTGGAGATTCGGATTTTCTTCAAGCTATTAGTATCAGATTAAATGGTGAAAATTATGTATATTAGTCTTATGTTATGAAGAATTTTCTATTGGGGAAAGAGATGTGGAGTTATGTTAGTGGTGCTTTGCAAGCTCCAACAGATTCAAAGGCAAAGAGATATGCTAAATTAAAGAATACTTGAGAAGTCAACAATGCTAAAATTATCACTTGGATTAACAACTCAGTTGATCAGACCATTGGTGTGCATTTTGGCTAAGTTTAACACAACCAAACAGATTTGGGATTATTTAGCTACATTGTTTGTTCAATCCAATTTTGCAAAGAGATATCAGCTTAAGCATGCAATTCGAGCTGCATGTCAGGATGATAAGACCATACAAGAATTCTACTCGGTTATGACTGAATTTTGGTATCAATTAGCACTTGCTGAGCTAGCTGAATTGAGTACTTATATGATATATCATACTTTTAGGGAGGAGCAGTGGTTGGTATAGTTTCTGATGGCCCTTAGAGATGACTTTGAGGGCCTTCGTGGTTCTATTCTCCATCGTCTCCCACTTCTCACAGTCAATGTTGTAGTGAATGAACTTCTGGCTGAAGAAGTCCGTCTTAAGACTCTTTTTGGAATGGGTCTTCTTCCATTGCCTAACCAGACTGTACTAGCTGTACCACCTAGAGGGACTCCTCATTCACAGACTAAATATCGGGGTTAAGCTACTTTAGATGAGTGTAGTTTTTGTTGTGAGAAAGGTCACTGGAATGCTCAATGTCCTAAATTGGTGAACAAGAATGCCAAAGGGGCCTTACAGCAACCATTTAGGCCCAAAGATCGTCATACAGCCACAACTACTTCACTAATGGGTGAGACACCTTCATCAGCCCTCCAGCATGACTATGATAACTGATTAGTTGCAGAAGCTTCTTTCCCTTCATCAACCAGGGGCTCTATTAGTTTCTCTTTCCACAGATTCATTTATTACAGGACCTTCAGGTATCTCTCGAACTGCTTGGGTCTTTAACTCAGGAGCCACCCATCATATGACTAGTAATTCTTCCTTATTTGTTTCTATTGTTTTCCCTCCCTCTATATCTGTGCTTACAGCCAATGGCACCTAAATGTCTTTGGCTAGTGTTGGAACTATCGTCTCTTCCCAGCTTACACTTCCTGATGTCTACTATATTCTTCAACTTACTTTAAACTTATTATCTGTTAGTCAGTTGTTTGATTCAAGATTCTTAATTCATTTTTCTTTTACTGGTTGTGTTGTGCAGGATCCACGGTCCAAGAAATTGATTGGGACAGGCCATAGAAATGGAGGGCTATATGTGTTGGATGAACTTCATGTTCCTGAAGTTGTTGCATCTACTATTGATTTATCTTCTTTTCAATTGAGTCCAAAATCGTCTAGTTTTTATTTATGAAATTCTCGTTTAGGTCATGTTTTTCATTTTCGTTTAAAATTTTTAGCTTCTACTGATAGTTTGGGTAGTTTAGAGTGTCATGATATTTCAGATTGTAGTGGCTGCAAGTTAGCCAAATTTACTGCATTACCTTTCAATAA
The DNA here is from genome assembly GCA_963454935.2 of Ilex paraguariensis. Classification (NCBI taxonomy): domain Eukaryota; kingdom Viridiplantae; phylum Streptophyta; class Magnoliopsida; order Aquifoliales; family Aquifoliaceae; genus Ilex; species Ilex paraguariensis. Next base: position 69,349 of record CAUOFW020001098.1, read on the forward strand.
AAGTAATTATTGTTTTTTTTGCACCCTTTGATCTTGTACATTATGATATTTGGGGACCAGCTCCTATTGCTACTTAAGGGGGGTCTAGATATTATGTTTCTTTTATTGATGATCATATCAGATATTATTGGGTGTATCTAATGACACGTAGGTCTGAGTTCTTTTACATTTTCTCTATCTTTTGTGCTATGGTGCATACTCAATATTCTTCTATCATCAAATGTTTCTACTGTGATCAAGGTGGAGAATATTCTTTTAGTGCTTTTTGTGATTTGTTGAAATCTGATGGTACTGTCTTTCAGTCTTCTTGTACTGACACACCTGCTCAAAATGAAGTGGCAGAACGGAAACATCGTCACATTATTGAGACAGCTCGTTCTCTATTTTTGTCATCCAGTGTCCCTAGCTCTTTTTGGGGAGAAGCAATTCTTACAGCAGTTCATTTGATTAATTACATTCCTACAATTCTCAATTCTAGTGTCTCACATTTTGAAAAACTATATGGTAAGACGTCTGACTATTTCTCCTTACGTGTGTTTGGATGTACATGTTTTGTTTTGCTACCTAGTGTTAATCGTACAAAACTCTCAGCTCGTTCAGCATTATGTGTTTTTATTGGCTACGGTGAGGAACAAAAGGGATTTCGGTGTTATAATCCTAGTACACAGAAACTCTATGTTTCTCGCCATGTTGTTTTTATGAAACATATTCTTTTTTTCTCTATTCGATCTAGCTCTTCGTCTCTGCATAAATCTAATCTTATCTATCTTGATTCTCTTTCCTCTAATGTTTCTCCTGATTCCTATGTTGGTGATATGACTATGGCTGATCTTCCCTCTTCTTCTTCTTCTTCTTTGTCTGATTTGTCTGTTACCCATCCCCCGATAATGCATGCTTATGTTCGCAAGACTCCTAGTGTCTCCTCCACAGATGTTGTGCCTTCATTTGCACCTCTTGGCTCCCAATCAATTTCTGACATTGTGGATCACACTCCCCGTTACCCTCAGCGCACTCAGAAGTGTCTTGACAAGTTTGGTTGGTCCAACTCTTGTTATTCCTCTGTTTTTTGTTCTTTCCTAACTTCTATACATTCTCTGTCTGAACCAACCTCCTATATGGAGGCTATACTTGATCCTCTTTGACAACAGGCTATGGATGAGGAGCTTTCTGCGCTACATAAGACTTGAGCTTGGGATTTGGTGCCTTTACCTCATGGTAAATGCCCCCATTGGTTGTAAGTGGGTTTATAAAATCAAAACCCAATCTGATGGTTCTATGGAAAGGTAAAAGGCTAGATTAGTAGCCAAGGGTTTTGCTCAAGAGTATGGGCTTAACTATGATGAGACTTTTGCTCCAATGGCTAATATGCCTCAGATGTTATTCAGCGAGCTTGCTTGTCGGACACTCGAACTGTTGACACACCCTTGGAGCTTAATGTTCGTTATACTTCCTCTGATGGTTCTCTTCTGCTTGATTCTACCTTATATCGTACGATTGTTGGGAGTTTGGTGTATCTAACTGTTACTCGTCCAGATATTACTTATACGGTTCATGTGGTTAGTCAGTTTGTTGCTGCTCCTACGACACTTCACTGGTCTGCTGTTCTTCGGATTCTTCGATATCTACGGAGTATGTTATATCAGAGTTTATTATTTTCGTCTTCTTCATCTCTGGAGCTCCGGGCTTACTCTGATGCGAATTGGGCTGGTGGCTCTATGGATCGCAAATCCACCATTAGTTTTTGTCTCTTTCTTGGTGATTCTCTTATTTCCTGAAAAAGCAAGAAACAAACTGCTATACCTCGCTCTTCTACTGAAGTTGAGTATCGTGCTATGACATCTACCACAGCAGAGTTTGGTTGTGTTGGTTACTTGCCGATCTTGGCATTTCTTTGACTACTCCTACTCCTATGTATTGTGATAACACCAATGCTATCCAAATTGTTCACAACTCGGTGTTTCATGAGCGCACCAAACATATTGAGATTGATTGTTACTTTGTATGTCATCATCTTCAGCTGGGCACGATCTCTCTTCCACATCTTCCTTCCACTATGCAGTTGGCTGATTTCTTCACCAAATTTCACACTATCGCACGCTTTCGTTTTCTCCTTGGCAAACTCTTGATGTTGGATACTACCACATCATGAGTTTGAGGGGGGATGTTGGAGTAATCTTGTATATTAGCATTAGGGGTAGATTAGTCATTTATATTCTTATATTTTGCCCTAGTATAAATTCGTTGTAATACAAATCTAGTGATAACTCAATCAATATATTTTTCTCTTTTCTCTAGTAAACATTAACAAGATGAACCTTATAAAATGAACCATTCAACTCACTATCAAGTCTCATAAATTGGTTACTATATAAACCCTTACGTTTAGCCTTTTATAGGTGGTAAGATTGAAGGATAGAAGCACCACCCCATTAGCATTGTGGCATGATGAGAGCTTATATTATCACGCAGCTTTACCAAATGGGTTCACTTATGTTGTAAATGGGCTGTGTTGTGTCGGCTATGTTTCATGACTTAAGCTGTCTTGTTTTGGAATTAGTTTAATGTGTCCATTTGTAATTGTCAGGGTTTAATTATATCAAGTAGACTTGAGTTCGTGTTTTATATATCACCTATTGACAAAATGGGTTTGGTGGGTCAACTCAGCTGTAACTTGAAACTACTAAAACTAAACTCTATACATCAACATCATCTCGTTTTCGTGCTAGGTTTATGGATCATATTATAAATTTTTAGCCCTAGTTTCACTATTTCATTGTGGAAAAATTAAAACAAGTATAAATTTTTTGAAAAGCCACCGGTATTGACCATGTTTTCTAAAAAAAAAAAATTTTGAGCAAAAGCAATTTATAATGACGCGCCATTTTGGACTCATGGCTACAATACAAACTCCGAAAATTCTAGTCGTGCAAAACTTGTTTGGTTAATGGATGCTAAGCTATTTGAAAAGGTATTTTACGTGAGTACAACAAAAATTCCAGAGGGACCAATCTTGGAATGAGCTTTAAATAAATTCATAGGTCAAAAAATATATCACAGCCACATGTATGATTTTCACCGTGATGGAAGAACAATTGACGTATGATGTGTAATTCTAATATTTAAATATCGACAACCACAAAAAATTACTTGCAAGATTATGGAGTTTGGAGACAAAAGCTTATAGTATGAATTTATAACAACAGTTCTAGTACATTTAATAGAAAGAGAGAGAGAGAGAGAGAGAGAGAACATAAAATATTAGGTGATTCAGCTATAAAGGCCTATGTTCACGAAGGAGATAATTTCAGCAATTACCATAGTTGTTTCAGTATATCTTACAGTAATGCAAGCAATTTCAGCTCAAAACAGCAAGACAATATTCAAGAAGATAATCAGGTGAGCCTTTAAGATGCCTCAGCAGCTTAGGCTCAGGAAATGATCATTTCATCTCCTTAATATGTTAAAATTTGCTAGCTGGAATGTTAGGAGTCTCAATAAACCCTCTAGATAGGGGAAGGTGAGGAAACTAATTTTTGAGGAGTAGCTGGATCTTTTGGGCATTATTGAAACAAAAGTAAGGAGTGTTAATCAAGAGACTACCAGAAAAAATGTTTTCAGGAGCTAGGTAGGATTTGGGTGGGTTGGAATTCTATTTCTTTGCAAGTCAACAAACTCTCTGAAACTGATCAGGTGATACATTTTGATGTTCTACACCTTGAGAGCAAAGCAAGATTGCATCTTTCCATTACCTATGCTTCCAATGATCAAGTGGATAGGAGAAGTCTCTGGAGCAACTTGGTAACACTCTATTATGGTCAAGGGCAGCCCATGGGTCCTCATGGGAGATTTCAATACTATAAGGAACAACCAAGAAAACAAAAAAGGGTAAGTAGATGGTGCAAAGCAATGGAGGAGTTTTAAACATGCATCCAAGAGGCTGAACTAGCCAACCTAAGATATTCTGGGATTTTCATCACATGGACTAACAGAAGTAATGGGGAAGCTTGCACTGCCAGAAACTGGACAAAGTCCTTTCAATGGTGATTGGATTCAAAAATTTGAGAATGCAGCAGCTCAATTTTACATGCAGGAGTATTTGATCATAGCCCTACACTTGTTAGGGTTGGATGATCTATTAGAAGGAAAAACTACTCAATCAAGTTCTATAATTTTTTGGTAAATAAGAGTATGTCTTGGAAATTGTTGGAGCTGTCTGGGGGAAGGAGGTGCAAGGTTCACTACAATATAAGTTATCCTACAAGCTCAAGAAACTCAAGAATGTTTTTACAGACAAGAATACGGATCTAGGGGACGTCTCCATAAGGACCAAGCAAAAGAAGGCAACCTTAGAATTTTGCCAAAGACTGTTGGACTTGAATCCATTGGATAGTGCAAAGAGACGAGAGGAAAAACAACTGCTAATTGAATATGTTGAAGCTACACACAATGAGGAAATCTTTTACAAGAAAAATTCAAGTGTTCTCTGGCTCAAGGAAGGGGACATAAACACTAAAATCTTCTTAGATCTATGATAAATAGAAGAAACAGAACAATCCATCATTGTTGTGGTACCAAAATCCCCCAATCCTTCCACCATGGGAGACTTTAGACCTATCTCTTGTTGTAATGTTATATACATGATTATATCAAAGATCATGGCCAATATAATCAAAGCAATACTTCCTGGCATAATCTGCTCCAACCAAATTGCCTTCATAGGTAGCAAAGTGAACCCCCCAGGTGTGCTATAAAAGTTGATATAAAAAAAGCTTATGATACCGTTGATTGGAACTTCACTATGGGTATCCTTGCATCATTTGGGATTCCTGAAATGATGTGTAGGTGGATCAGGCAATGTGTTACTTCCCCCAGATTCTCCATCAATGTTATTGGGGAACTTGCAGGATTCTTTCCAAGTTCAAGAGGCTTAAGGTAATGTGACCCCTTATCCTCTTATTTATTTGTCATGGCTATGGAGATCCTTACTGCCTTCATTAACCAGCAAATCAATCTCAATAGGGAGTTTAAGTTTCATTGGAGGTTCAGGAAGCTCAAATTATCTCATCTTATTTTTTCTGAGATTTAATGTTGTTATGTCATGGAGACTTGAAATCTATGGATATGACGAATAATGCTTTGGATAGTTTTCATTGTGTTTCTGGGCTGCAAGTGAACCAATCCAAAAGTAATGTATATATGGTTGTTATTCCTGATCAAGTCAGGAATCAAATTATTGAGCTATTGGGATTTTCAGATGGCAGCTTACCTGTCAGATATCTGGGAGTTCCACTGATAACAACCAGACTTAAATCTCTACTCTATGATCCCTTAATTGAGAAGATTAAATCAAGGGTTAGGAACTGGACTAACAGATTCCTTTCATTTGCTAGGAGGATTCAGCTTATTCAATCTATTTTGTCTAGCATCCTTACATTTTGGACATCAAATCTCTTTATGTCCCAACATTTTGTTGACAAGATTGAGCAAATTTTGAGGTCCAATCTATAGAGTGGTACTGAAATGAAGACCGCTGGAGCTAGAGTGACTTGCGAGGATGTATGTAGACCTAAGAAGGAGGGTGGATTGGGCACGTAAGAAGAGTCGAGGATAATAACTCCACATTCATGCTGAGACACTTATTGTTAGTATTCACAGACAGTCAAAGTCTATGGGTAAGATGGATCTATTCTCACTACATCAAGAGGAAGAGCATCTGGATTGTTAAATCTGCGCGGTAGTGCTCTTGGAACTGGATGAATTTGCTGAAGTTAAGGCCAATTATCAGGCCTCTCATAGAACACACTATTGGCAATGGAAGGAGCACCTTTCTATGGCATGATGCATGGCATCCTTTGGGTCCACAACTGCTAAGATGGAATAACAATATCATAGAGACCTCAACCTTACCTATTAATTGTAAAGTTAGCTCCATTATAGATAATGATCAATGGGTATGGCCCTCTCACATCACCCAAGAGATGGAGGTAATTGCTTAATCTATGTCCCTTTATCTCCTCTCCCAGTATAGAAAGTGATGGTGTAATTAGGCAAATGAGCAGAAAATACGGAACATATAAGCAAGTTTGAATCTGAGCTACAAGGCTCGTGAGGATTATGGAAAGGTCCTTGGGGAATTGGGATAACTTGCACAGTGGAAGTATAGTGGTTCACCGAACTCAGGAACTTGACTAATCCACTCTCAAAAAGAGGCTCTTGCTCCTTGGATCTATATTAATGGGGTGTTAATTACAGAGTGTTTTTCATACAACCCAAGGGTCTCCCCCAACGGAGGCCCTGTTCGATATTTATAAACCAATTCTTATTCCTAAAGAAATTACAGCGGGATCTCCCCTGATCTTGGAAGAGGATCTTGGGTGGTTAAGATTTTTGTGCTTTAATTACCACCATCTATTGCTTTAGGGATGTCTAGCTAGTTGTCCCCTTTTCATCTTCTTTAATGTGTTCCTCTGGGGTGAGCTCGAGGTGTGGGCCTATGAGCTCTGGGTTCATTATCTGACCTCCTTGTCTGACCTTACTTTCCGAGCTCGCACTTAGTCAACATCCTTTCCATGTATCATCAATTGCCCCCCAGCCCTTGGTTCAAGTGAACTTGGGCAAGGGCGAACTAAGGCTGGCTGAGATAGACCTCCACCTGGTGGCCTTGATATGCGTGAGAATAAATTTTTGACGATTACAGGTAATTATTTTTTTCCTCGTTTTTTGCACACGTTCTCTACTTTTAAGCCCCACATACCAAAGGCTTTAAATGTCCCTGCGCTGATGGGAATGACTCATTTCACCCTTTGAATTCTCCCTCTAGCTTTTCCCCTTTTTTCTTCTTGTGATTTCAATTTTCCCAACTTGCTGGTGTTCCTTAGGGTTTCGCAGGAAATTGATTACCCTTGATTCAACTTCAGGTTTCAACGGAATCCACTCCTTGCCTTCATCTTGAGCTTTGGCCCATTGTTCATCTTTACATAGGTACATTTCTTGCCCTCTGTTCACCTCTTCGTTCTGGATCCTTCGAATCTGAGGTGGTTTATGTATTTTTGGACCTTTCGATTCTACTATTTTAAGAACCGAGGTTGCTCTTTGTCTCGTCTTCTTCTCTTCCTCGACCCTTACTCTAAGGCTAGAATTTTTCTTTTTGGCAGTTGTTGTGTTGACCCCATGTCCCTTAGAGAGTGCTTTTCAAAGGTGTCTCCTCTCTATAGATCCTTTAAACTTTCGTTCTCTTGCCCAATCATGTCTACCTCATCCAAAGCCACAGCTTCACTGGTCTCCCTCATGGGGGATATATCTCCCGAAGCGGAGGATATTGACTTAGGAGATGTGGAAGAGGAGATTGATAACTTTTCAAGTGTCGGCTCTATTGATGTTGAGGAAGATGTTGGCAAAGATGTCGAGGAAGATGTTGAGGAGCCTCCCTCTTCTTCCTCCCCAATGCCCAAAACCCCAGCAAAGGTAAGGCCAAGGTGAGTGGCATAGGGATCTCAGGTAGCACTGAGGGCATAAGGGTTGTATCTAAAGCTACAGAGCTCGTTGATGCCAGCGAGGTCTCTCTTCCTCAGATGAAAGTCTTAGCTGCTTGCTTTGGTTTTCCCCAGGGTGTTCAGTTCTAGTGCCTAAATGAATTTACCCGATATGACTTTGTGGTCCCAGAGATGACCTGTTTCTTTGTAGCTTCTTTCGAGAACAAGCTTAGGTTCCCTATGCATCCCTTCATCAAGTCAATCCTTCAGCATTTTAACGTCTGCCCCGCTCAAATCTCTCCTAACTTTTGGGGGGGTCTTGGTAGGCCTTCTAGTTTTTTTCAAGAAAAGTAAAATTGGCACCCCTACAATTCCACTACTCATGAAATTCTTCAATGTCAAACTTAATCCAGACAGCTTTCTGTACATCTCCAAGCAGGTGAAAACCCCAGCCTTGATTACTGACCTACCCAGCTCTCATAAGAACTGGAAGAAACAGTTCTTCTTTGTGTCAGGGAAAGCATGGGAATTTAACCCCAGGGACACCACTGACTCCCTTCTAATTTCATGCTCCTGGGTGGGTCTAGATAACCTGGGTAAGCTTGAGATTCTGAAAAAGGCCCCATTTTCCTCTTTTTATCATTAGATGCTGAGTTCGTTTCTTTAGTTGTTCCAGGTATTCGTCCTAAGCTAGTAGCAGAGGATAGGAGAGTTCTGCTCACCTTCAGGGATTGGAAATCAGAAAGGTATTCCATTATGACTGACCATTCCAAGCTCATAAAACTAGGCTTTAACCCTCCAAAGGTGAGGATCAAAACCCCTGTTCTCATTTCTGTTGTTAGAGCTGAAGGAGTGTCAGGTGATATTTTTGCTTTCAACTCTTACCACTTCCTACCTTCCTACTCTTGCCTTTTCTTTTAATCTATTTGCCCTCAACTCTCAGGTTCCTCATCAATGGAGCCCGCATCAACGGATCACATGGCCAAAGCGGCCTTGTTAAGGAAAACTAGGAGTGGGAATAAACACAAGGCTGAGGTCGGATCCGAGAGTGATTCAGCGTCCCTAGCCAAGGTACCCAGGTTGGAAGCTCCTTCTTCTTCTCCCCAACTACCTCAGGTGGACCGCCTATCTCCTTCAAGCTCCCTAAAGGTTGTCCAGACCTCTCTTCCACAAGAGACTGGGTTGCCATCTTCTGAAGGGACCCCCAAGCAAAGCATAGTTTTGATCTCTCCCTCCTCGGCAGAGGTTGAGAGAGCTTTGGAGATAGTCTCTCACATTCTGCCTGGGTCCGTTCCTCCTTGCCCTACTGAGAGGTCCTCTCCGCAACTCCCCAAGGTCTCTAAGAGTGAGAAAGGGAAGCTCCCCGGTGGAGAGACAGGTAGGGGCTCCCTAATTGATAACGTTAGGTGTGCAATAGAAGTCATTGCCTCCATTATTCTAGAATCTGATATCTAGAGGGCTACAAGTATGCCCCTAGGAATTTCCATTTCTACTGTCCAATTCGACACCACTTCTATAAGTTTCTAGCCTTTCGACTTTCTTTTTTACCTTGCATCATTCCTTCATGTTAACTCTAGCCTTTTGGGGGTTGTGTTTTGCTCTTAGGTGGCCATTCATGTAAATGGCTTATTGAAAAGAGTCCAAGCTTTAGAAGTCTCTGCCAAAGCTTCCAAGGCTTTCGAGCTTAAGGTTGTTGAGCTGTCTTTTGAAAACAGCGACCTTAAAGCCCAGGTTCAGGACTTGCAAGCGCAGGTGGAGAGGCAGACCTCCCTCAACAAAGGCTTAGAGACCAAGAAAGAAAAGATTGAAAGTGAGGGCAAGTACATCAAAGAGGAGCTGGAGAAGACAAAGGAGGAGCTTAGGGAGACCAAAGAGGAGGTTAGACTAAAAACAGATGACTGGATTAAGGCCCGCCGAGAGAATCTCGAGGCCTTAACCTCGTATAGGGTCATGAAAAGAGAATATGACGTCTTGGCAGAGACAAGCGACGTTCTTCGGAATGAGCTCGAGGTGCAGAGGGATGCGGCTCAAAAGAAGGATCATCTAATTGCTAAGTTGGCTGATGATGTCATTACTCAGTAGGCTACTGGCTAGCTCGCTTTCCAAGACAAAGCTGAGTTGACTTACCCTGGCTTGAATTTCAACTTTGAGATCCTAGTTGAGGAAGAGAGTGAGGCAGCTAGCATTGAGGCCAGTGTCTTGACCCCTTCTGCTTCTGAAATAGCTCCTAAAGGGGTTGAGGTGCCTGTTCCGCTTGCTGAGGTTCAAGCTCAAGGTGTTTCTTCCTCTTTAGTCATTTCTACAAGTTTCACCCCTATAATTGCTCCTGTTTTGACAACTAGAGATCATTCTACTTCAACTGTCCTCGTGGTTCCAACACCTAATTCGACTTTGCCAATAGCTGAAGTCGTGGTCTCTACTCCTCCACCTGCTCCTAAGCTCCTAGAAATTTCAACCACCAATTTGCTAATTTCTACTCCTTTAGGAGCTCCCACAACCGAGCTACCAAACTCTTCTCCTATGAAAACTTCAACAGCCGAGCTGTCAAGCTCCTCTCCACCTGTTCATAATACAGAAACTTTGAACTTTTGTTTGGTAAATGCTCATGCACACTGCTTTTCTGAATTACTGATGTAAATATCCATTGTTTCTGAGTTATTGTGCGCACTACTTTGCTTTGTTCTACATTCCCCTTGCCCCCCTTGCTTCGAGGGGTCCTTTAGATATCCTTGAAGCAAATGAGTTTAGAATAGCTAAAAATCTAGATATATGTTAATCTAAGGTCTTAAGGAGGATTTGGTTCTTCTTGAAATAGTCTTGCCTAGAGCATGCAAAGAGCTGCAGAGCTGAAGAAGCTATCAGAACTATGAGGTCTTAGCTTTGGAGAGCTCTTTGTTGTTGTATGGTGCTTTTAAGGGATTACTGGATGGCAAACTTGACCTCCCTCATAGAGATAAGAGGTTTACTAGAAAGGGTTCTCTGCTTTTAAGGACAACGTCAATTCTCAAGAACACGGCCGAAGTCTCCACAAATTGTCATTTACTTGTGAAGTCAAGGTGACTGTGCCAGGCATGTAAGTTGTCTTCTACTTTCTAGTTTTGAAAACAACAGGGCTACCTTCACTAGGGCCTGCCATTAGTTTTGGTGCATAAATTCTAACAAAACCTTCATATAGTCATAAAATTGTCTAAACCTACTTTCAGCTTGGCACTGGATGCAGAACATCCCTTAGTCAGCAAGAATTCTTCTATTTTGCGCTAAGGTCACCAAGAGGATCAATTTCCATACTACCTCCCTTCAGAGTTGGAATCCCCTCTGGTAGCCATTAAGCCTTGAGTACTCCAAAGTCTTAAATGGGTACTGTTTCTCAATAGTTTTTGCCCTAAGCTCGAGCTAGCATAGGATCATGTTAACTATGCTTAGAGGTCTTCTTGATACAATCTAGGCTCCCAGAACTAACAAAATTGTGAGGATAGAGTTGAGAGTTAGCTCCCCTTGTTTTTTGTGCTCAACTACCTTCCAAAAGAGTAACTGCATCCTTAATTTGGAAACCTAAAGGTCCACTAACTTAGTCTTTAATACGTTCCTTGATTCCCTAAAACTCGGTGTCCTTACGAGATTTCTATAATTTCTTGGATTTTCTTTACTCTTGGAGTCTTCTCTTGAATCTTGAAGGTTTAACGTTCTTTGTTTTTTTTTCTTCCTTCTGAGTTTTTGATGGCTGCCCCTGGCTCGTCCTTGTTCAAGGAACGAACGTCATTTGGGATCGAGTGGAAGTGGCATTCTCGTTACTTAGTCCCTTCAATGACGGTATCTTCAGATTTCGATGGGATCAAGAAGAGGTTCTTCCCTAACTTGGACTTGCCTCTATGAGCCTCATCCTCTGATGAGCCTTGCAATTACCTTCCTCGATGGGAGGTTTTTTTTTTCGAAGGAGCTTTGGAGATGGGCCTACGTCTTCCCATCCACCCTTCTATTGGATGTATCATGGCTTTACTATGGTTTGTGCCCTTTTCGCCTCTCCACCAGAGGATGAGTTGCTATGATTAGTTTTTTTCTCTTCTGGCACTTACAGGGAAATAACAAATTTCCCACAGTAGCTAAGTTTCTTTATTTTTTCAATCTTGAAGAGGATGAGGTCCCCTACTTTAGTCATTTTTGGTGGAGACTGTTTAAACTGCAACCTCTAGTCCTTGACCTTCCTTTTTCCCCTGAGGGATGGGTTCAACATTTTTTTTGTCTCTGGGGATTCTTGGAGATCCACTGAGCTGCACTACAGAGAGTGTAGGGTCCCTCATTCCTGGGGGAGTTACTCTTATACAGGTAAGTGTTTTGAATGCCTTCACTGGCTAGATTCCATGTTAGCTTGTTCTCATTGAATTTTTACCGCATAGGTGCACCTAACCTGGACCTGGTGGAGACGATGAAGGTTGAACATATGGTCCATGTCGAGCCTATGCCTTTTTCTGAGCTAGTGACACCAGATAACCTTTTCTTATTCAGTGTTGCAGCGGCTACTATGGACTTTGTTTCTTTTCCAAACTCTCCTAACCCCTTCCATCCTGAATCAGATGAGGATGAAGACGCTAGTACATCTTCCAAGAAGCGTAAGAGGAGTGACTCCACTAGTAGCTCCTCTTCTCCCTCGTCTAGATCTTCCTTGGGAGTAGTTCTATTTTCTTCTACAGGACAAAAATGGCTGAAATTGCTTTTGGAGATAGAGAAAGAAATAGATGAGTTGAAGGAGGAGAATGCAAGTCTAAACGAGGAAGTTGTCGAGCTAGAGAGGCGACTTGGAGGGAATTAGAAGCTTTCCCTTGATCTTCTTTTCTTTCACTCTCCTGTCATCTTAATGTACTAGAAACCTTTAGCTTTTTTTTTTTTTTTTTGGCTTCCTCCTTTTTTATCTACTTGTATGTGCTTATGAACCGTAAACATATTCATCGCTTGTCACATATTTTTCAATCTGAAGGGCTTAATTGTTTTTATAAGCTAAAAAACTCATGGCTAATTTTCTATGAGCTAAAGAGCTCATCCTTATAAGCTGAAAAGTTTATCTTCAATTTTTGAGTTAAAGAGCCCATCTTTGTTTTATGAGCTGAGGAGCTCATCTTCGATTTATGAGCTGAAAAGATCATCTTTATTTTATGAGCCGATGAGCTCATCTTTATTTTATGAGCTAGGGAGTTCATCTTTGTATTATGAGCTGAAGAGCTCATCTTTATTTTATGAGCTAGAGAGCTCATCTTTGATTTATGAGCAAGGGAGCTCATCTTTGTTTTATGAGCTGAAGACCTCATCTTTATTTTATGAGCTTAAAGAGCTTATTTTTGTTTTATGAGCTGAAGAGCTCATTGTTAGCTTTTCAGCTATTTCGAGGAGTCAAAAAGGGTGAATCAAAATCTTGTTGTTTTATTGAGAACAACCTTATTACAAAGGAATCTTACTGGAAAAGTTTCTTAAGATGTTCTGCATTCCAAGAGTGGGGTAGGATTTTTCCCTCCTTTGTTTGCAACTCATAGTTTCCTGGCTTGACCACCCTGGTGACGATGTAAGGACCTTCCCAATGGGGGCCCAGTTTTTCATGAGTGAGATCCTTTCTTGCAAGCAGGAGCTTTCTAAGCACTAGATCCCCAACTTTGAAGCTTCTGTGTCTGACCCTCCTGTCATAGTATCTTACTGTCTTTCTCTGATAGCTCTTGATACGATGGAGAGCTCTATCTCTATTTCATCTAGGAGGTCGAGGTTCAGCAGAAGTGACTCGTCATTATGCTCGTATTATGCAAATTCAGGCCTAGGGGATGGAAGTCTAACTTCAACAGGTGCTACTGCCTCTGTTCCGAATACCAATGCAAATGGTGTTTCTTGGGTTGCTGACCTGGCAGTTATTCTGTAGGCCCACAGCATTTCTGGGAGGTGGTCTACCCATTTTCCTTTTAAAGCCTCCAGTTTAGTCTTCAGAGCTGCCTTTATAGTTCGGATTGTGACCTCTGCTTGTCCATTGGATTGAGGATGGGCTGGAGCTGAAAAGTAATTTTTTATCCTTAGCTCAACACAATTTTTTGAACGTAGGATTGTCGAATTACATTTTTTTGTGGAAGATGATTGCCCTGGGAATCCCAAACCTGCAAATTATAGACTTCCACATGAAATTCTAAATCTTCTATTCTGTGATTGTTGCCAAGGGTTCCATTTCTGCCCATTTGGTGAAGTAATTCACTCCAATGATGACAAACTTGCACTGCCCTATACCAACGGGAAAGGGCCCAAGGATGTTGACACCCCATTGCTGGAATGGCCAGGGGCTCACTGTCACACCCCCACCCCGGATCACATAGGGTGAGCAGCGGACCGGCCACCGAGGCCTTAACCAGTCATCCCTGTGCATAATTAATACAAAATACAGTTGAAGACAAATAATAAAGTGATCTTTTTCACCGACCTAATGAATACCAGATAAATAAACTAACATCACCGACATTATTATTAAACTCATGTACAACAATAATTAATCCATAAGGTTAACTACTCTAAGCAAAAACAACATTGTTTTCAAAACAATCGAATACTCGTCTCAAAACTAAAAAAAAATATTTATTCCTGAAGACCTACAATAAAATAAATATTCGATTCTTCTAATCCGTTGTCTATCCGAGGACTTACTCCTCCTTCTGATCATCACCTGAAAAATGTTAAATATTTGGATGAGCACAAAGGCCCGTGAGTAGCAACCACCTCTAATAAGGTTTGAAAATAAATCTCATATTTCATATACACATAAATAAATTTTGTTATATACATAAATACAATAAATTGTACCTCAATCCCTTTCACAAAATCATGTAAACAAAATAATCTCACGATCATAATAACTTTATAAAAGAAAAGACATTTATAGCTCAAAACATTCACACACACATTCATTCTCAAATATACTTGTCAAATCATGTTTGTTATCACTAGCCTGGTAATTGGTCACATCTCTTGTCATCACTAGCCTGATGACTGGCCCCTTCTTTTGTTATTATTAGCCTGATAACTGGCCCCTATGTGCACATCCTTATACTGACCACGCCGGTATACAATCTTGTTACCATTTAGACCTGGTAACCCAGTCCCCTTCTCATAAAATATGATTTTAACACGCACATTAAAACTGTTGTTGTAGTCCTAACGCACACAAAATTTCTCTTTCATCATCAAAACACATTTAAGTAATGATATAATATCATCCCATAAAATTTTCCAAACTTCACAATTATAACAATTCACAATTGTAAAATATTTAATTGCAACCCAAACATCAACATATATCATATATATCAAAATTCACACACACGTAACCACAGTTTAATATAGAAAATTCTCCCAATAGAAGTAGTAAACTACTCACCTTGATTTCCAAAATCTAATTCAAAGCACTCTTTCCCAACCTCAATGCAATCACCACCTAATCCAAAATAACATATAACAAGCAATCCCTTTTTGCTAACTTCGTCTTTTCGCGAATCTATATTTGATTTTATACTTCTTACTTATTAATATATACTCAATATATATTTTACATATAAATATCCTTTCTAATATGAGGTAACAGCAAATGGAAGTATTCTAGACTATTTGGAAAAAGTTTCTAAAATTTTGGGGTCAAATCATAATTTTTAAAACTTTTGGGGTCAAAGTATAATTTTCTTAAAAACGAATTTTTTTGTTTTCGGGTCTGCCATAAATTTTTCAGAATAGTATTTAAGGTTCTAGAGACCCATTTTTCAATAATACCACCTCAATTTGATTTATTAGAGTAACTATTGATATTTAATCACTTACTCGAAACTTTTAAGGGTCGTTTCAAAATTTCATAAATTTTTCAAGACTTGGGGGCTGTTTTGACATAACCATATTTGTTTCAAACATACTGGGTCAATTTTATAAATTAACAAGTTCCATATTAGTTAAAAATTAAGTTTATCAAAGTATAGAGATCAAAATAAAACTACTTAAAACTAAGGGGGAGGTTTCCATAATTCAAAACTTTATCTTCTTCACCAGCCGTCTGTAAGCTTCTGTTTTTCTCCTTCTTTGTTTCCTTTTTGTTTTGTTAAACATGAAATCAATTCTTTAAAGGCCTCGAAAAAATCATAAATCCATACTATGTAAAATCAATTCTTTAAAAACATTAAATCAATTCTTTATAACTTCCAATAAAACCTATTTATATATACCTTCACCATGAACACACACACACACATATATATGTACATAAGCTTAATACTTTGTAATTGAATCACTTATAACCTACCAATAATTAATGAATTCATACCTTTGATGAGTCCACTTCTTCCTTTTTTCTTTTTTCTTTTTTCTTTTTCTTGTTACTTCTTCCTTTTACCTTCTCTTTGGTCCTTTCTTTCTTTGTTTTCTCTCTGCCGCCTCCTACTTCCTTCAGCCCAACCACTGATATATATGAAACAACCTAGGGCAACAAATTTACTTATAGATACTATCTTTATCTCCCTTTAATGTCACTTAAGTCCCTCTAATTTCTTAGAATTACAATTTTAATCGTAATATATTAGCGTACAACTAATTTTAAATTTTCTAAATAACTTCCTCTCTTTTTATTTATTTATAAAAAAAAAATTCAAACACATACCTGTATCGGGTATTACACTCACCACTGACATTTGGAGCTCTAGTGGGCAATGGGAGATATTGACATGTAGTTGGCATACTTTACACTTTTTGACCAGGTCCACGGCATCCCTGAGCATAGTAGGCTAGTTATACCCTTGTCTTAAGGTTTTTCTTGTCAAGGCCTGAGCTCCGATATAGTTACCACAAACTCCTTCATGAATTTCTCTAAGTATATAGTTAGCGTCTTTGCCCTCCACACATTTGAGGAGAAGTGCTAGAAACCCTTGCTTATACAGATCCCCCTACAAGATTGAGAATCTGGCTGACCTCATTTTCAACTTTGCAGCTTCCTTCAAGTCTGCTAGCACTGTTCCATTTTGAAGATACTCTCTGATGGGGTCCATCCAGCTTGGTAAGGCCAAAACAGGGAGCATTTCTTCTTCCTCAGAACTTATTGATGGCTTTGCTAGGTGTTCCACTAGAATCAACCTATCCAGGTTTTCTTGCAAGGCAGTTGCTAGCCTTGCCAACGCATCTACTCGCAAATTCTCAGATCTAGGGACATGCCTAATCTTAACTTGTACAAATTTCTTAATCAGCTCCTGCACCTTTCTGAGGTAAAGGACTATTTTCTCGCAGCCTCATAAGAATCCCCTATCTGTTTCACCACAAGTTGGGAATCACTAAAAATCTCAAGTTGTTCTGCTTCCGTTGAAAGTGCAAGGTTGAGCCCAACAATGACAGCCTCATACTCCGCCTCATTATTTGAAGCCTTAAACCCAAATCTAAGGGCGTATTTGACATCTATTCCATCTGGGGAGGTTAGAATGAGGCCAACTCCACTCCCTTGAGCGTTGGCAGCTCCGTCTATCGAAAGCTTCTATACAGAAAGGTCAGGTATCAACTATGTTGCCTTTACATGTGCTTCTGAGGTGAATTCTGCGATAAAATCTACTAAGATCTATCCATTGATTGCTATTCTCAGCTTGTACCTGATGTCGAACTCATTGAGCTCAACGACCCATTTAACCAACCTCCCTGAAGATTCTGGCTTGTGCAATATTTGTTTCATCGGTTGCTCTGTTGGTATCTTAATAGTATGAGTCTGGAAGTATGGCCTGAGTCTCCTAGCAGTCGTAACCAGGGCCAAGATGAGCTTCTCCATTTTTGGATATCTTTCCTCCTCTCCCCTTAGAGCTCTGCTACAGTAATAGACTAGTTGTTGAGCTCTGTCTATCTCCCTTACCAGCGTTGCGCTGGTTGACAAATCCGAGACTGCAAGGTATAGGGTGAGTACCTCCTCTTCCAATGGGCTTACCAAGACAAGGGGTGAGCTCAGATAGTCCTTCAAAGCTTTGAATGCTTCTTCACACCGGGTGTCCCACTAGAAAGCCTTCTTTAAGACTTGAAAGAAGGGTTGACATGCGTCACTTGATCTAGACATAAAGCGACTCAATGCAACTATTCTCCCTGTTAATCATTGCACTTCCCTTTGTGCTGGAAAGTGGCTGCATATCAATTACTGTTTTAACCTTTTCTGGATTAGCTTTAATCCCCCTATTGTTGACTATGAAGCCCAAGAATTTACTAGCAAACACTCCAAAGACACATTTGACGGGGTTGAGCTTCATGCTATATTCTTTAAGGACCTGTAATAACTCTGCTAGATGCTCGATGTGGAGTTCTACCTTCAAGGATTTCACCAACATATCATTAATGTAGACCTCCATGGTCGCCCCAATCTACTTTTGAAATATTCGATTCACTAGGCACTGATAAGTGGCTCCAGCATTCTTCAGCCCGAAAGGCATAACCTGGTAATAGTACATCATTTGCTCTATCACACATGAGGCCTTCTCTTGGTCATTGAGATCTATTCTAATCTGATTGTATCTAGAGAAGGTGTCCATAAAGCTGAGAAGCTCATGTCCAGTGGTGGCATCCATAATCAAATCTACTCGAGGTAATGGGAAATTGTCTTTAGGGCAACACGGTTGAGGTCTGTGAAATCAATGCAGAGGCATCATTTGCCATTGGTCTGCTTAACGAGGACCACATTGGCTAACCAGAATGGGGAGTCTACTTCTCTGATAGCTTTGGCATGAAGAAGTTTTCTAACCTCCTCATTGATGGCTTTTTGGCATTCTAGGGCGAAACTTCTCCTCTTCTATTTGATGGGCTTGCAAGTGGGGTTTACACTAAGCTCGTGAGTGATGACTGAGGGGTCGATTCCTTTCATGTCTTCTTGCTTCTAGGGAAATACTTCCATATTTCTCCTTAGGAACTGAATCAAGAGGTGTTTGATTTCTCGACTCAGCTTTGATCCCACATATATCAGGTGCTCTGGCTCTTCATCAAGCTAAACTGGCTCTAGTTCTTCTAATGGCATGGGTCTAGTGTTCAACTCATCTCTCATGTCGAGCTCATTAATTGGATATTCTCTACTTCTTTCTTTTTTACAGAGGCCATGTAGCACTCTCTCGCTACACGTTGGTCTCCTCGAACCATTTCGACTCCATTTTTGATAGGGAACTTCACTACGAGGTGGTAGGCAGAAGGAATTGCCTTCATTGAATTGAGGGATGGCCTTCCGAGCAGCATGTTGCATGCAGAAGGTGCATCAACCACTAGGAACCTTATAGTTGTTGTGGCCTGGCAAGGCAAGTCTCCCATGGTGAGCACAAGTTGGATGGATCTTAGAGGCAACACCATTTCTCCTAAGAATCCCAACAAATAAGCGCTCATTGGCTTAAGTTTTTCCCTTTCTATGTCCATTTTGTCAAATGTAGACGCGAAAATGATGTCTGTCGAGCTTCCATTGTCAACCAAAACTCGATGAACAGTTCGGTTGGCAACAACGACTTACCACCAAGGGATCATCGTGGGGATGCTGGCAGCCTGCTAGATCCGAGTCCGAGAAAGTGATGGTCATGTCCAATGTCTCATCAGCTCTGATTCTACGTAAGTGAGCCTTCCTTACTATGCTGGATTCTCCGCCTCCAGCAAATTCTTCAAATATCACTCTGATCTCTCCCAGAGGTTGTTGATTCTGCACAAGGGCTTGTTGCTGAGGGGCTGGAGGTAGTTGCGCTCGATTCTGATTGTCCGTAACTACAAAACATCTCAACTACCCTCAATGGATTAGGAATTCAATCTCCTTCTTTAGTTAGATGCAATCATCGGTGTGATGGCCATGATCCCTGTGGTACTCATAGTACTTGGTGGGATCTCTTTTTACTAGATCCGCCTTCATCCGAGGTAGCCATCTGAGGAAATTTTCATTCCTTACTTCATACAGGATATTTGATACCATGGCAGTGAGAGGAATGAGCTGTCGTGGTGCATATCTCAATTGCAGCTCTGGCTAAGGAGGACCTAAGTGATCTCTGACATCTCCCCTTCTTGTGGGAGAACGATCTCTGTCTCTTCTTGAAGATCTATCTCATCCTCTTTCTTTCCTAGGACTTCGATCCCTCTTCTTTTCTTCCTTCCTCTTTTCCTTCTGTGAGGAAGAGCTTCCTACCTTTGAGAGAAGGGCTTCCTCGCCATTTATATACTTTTATCCTTTAGCCAGCACTTCTTTCATACTTTCTTACAGGGTCTGCGATATTGAAAATATTAGATCTTTCGACTGCACTCCTAACCCAGCAATGAAAGTAGTGATAGTGAACTTCTCATCCGGAACATCTACCTTTAGAGATTCTGAGTTGAACCTTTGGACATAAGACCGTAGATTCTCGTTGGGTCCTTGTTTTACATTTAACAGGTGGTAACTCGATTTTTGGTAGTATCCAATGAAATAGGATACGAAGGATATGGAGAGCTCCTTGAATGAAGAGATTAATGCCAGGGGGAAGTTTGTTGAACTTGGCCAGGGTTGAGCCTTTTAGTGTGATGGCAAAGGCTCGACATTGCACAGGGTTCTGATATCTGTGTAGCTCCATCTGAATTTTACAAGTGTTGAGGTGGTCCATGGGATCTTTAGTCCCATCAAATGTCTCTACCTGGGGCATTCTGAACTTTAGAGAGAGGGGAAAATGCAACACCCTAGTAGTGAATGGGGACTCACTCTGTTGTACCAACACATCCATTGTCATTAGGGTCTTACCCCTCACAGCTTCTTTCATGTGACTGAGCTCCTGCTAGATATCACGAAAGCGTTGCTCTTAGTACTGCTCTCTTCTTTCTTGCTGGAAAGGGAGAAAGTCATTTTTCTCTATCCCTTTGTTCTAACTTTGTCCCTTTTCATTCTCATCATTCTTAGGAGGCAGAGGGGGGGCGTGGCTATTCTCACCCCCTTCGTTAACTTCTTTAAGGGGGTCAAGGTGCCGATGCTCTCCTTGCAGAAGACCTCCTTGGGCTGGTCTGGTCAGTTGAGAACCTTGCAGAAGCTTCAAGAGCTCTTCGTTCTGCCAAAGCAGATGCTAGTTTACTAGATGGAGGGCCTCCAATTCATTATTCGTTGGGGGATCAATCACGAGGGGATCAATTTTAGTGGTGGGGACGAAATCCTAAAATTTTTCATGTTGCCCACCGCCAATGGCTTTTTGTTGGTATTGGATCCGCGGGGGATTCATCTGATTTTTGCTCGTGTAGCACGTTGACACCATCAATCACTGAAGAATCAGTGTATTTGTAACATGAACAATCCTTCCTACAGACGGTTTCAAACTGATGGTGTAATTAGGTAGATGAGCAGAAAATACGAAACATATAAGCGAGTTTGAATCTGAGTTACAAGGCTCGTGAGGATTATGCAAAGGTCCTTGGGGAATTGGGATAACTTGCACAGCGGAAGTATAGTGGTTCACTGAGTTCGGGAGCTTGGCTAATCCACTCTCAAAGGGAGTCTCTTGCTCCTTGGATCTATATTAATGGTGGGTGTTAATTACAGAGTGTTTTTCGTACAACCCAGGGGTCTCCCCTAATGGTGGCCCTGTTCGATATTTATAACCCAATTCTTATTCCCAAGGAAACTGCAGCAAGATCTTAGCCCTTTATTGGCGTGATCTCTCCTGATCTTGGGAGAGGATCTTGGGTGGTTGAGAGTTTTGTGCCTTAATTACCGCCATCTATTGCTTCGGGGATGTCTCCTGTTAGCTAGTGGTCCCCTTTTCATCTTCTTTAATGTTTCCTCCGAGGCGAGCTGGAGGTCTGGGCCTATGAGCTCTGGGTTCATTATCTGACCTCCTTGTTTGACCTTACTTCTCGAGCTCGCACTTAGTCAAGATCCTTTCCACGTATCATCAGAAAGGATTCCATTAAATGAAAGCCTTATCTCAATGGACTTTTTTCTTGTTCATTAGACTGGAATCAAATCAGAGAACAACATCCTATAGTTCCAAATTGAGCTTTATCCTATGGTTAGCTGTCAGGCAAAGGCTTATTACTAATTAAGGACAGAATGCAGGTGTATGCCTCTCAACTGGGAACTCAATGCAGTCTTTGTAGTCAGGCAATGGAATCTCATCAGCATGTGTTCTTTGAATGCTCACATTCTTGGTCCATTTGGAGACTTCTTATGCAGTATTGTAGTGAACCGTGGCAGCAGAGGAGATCATGGCAACAGGTCTTGCATCATGTTGCTCAATCATGGATAAGCTATTCTATGCATAGGATCTTCCAAAAGCTATGTCTGATACTTGCTGTTTACTACAATTGGAAGGAGAGAAATGCAAGGCTTCATGGTTACCAACCCAAGAACTCCACACTCCTCCTGAGCTTAATTGTTCAAACCATCAGGGATAGGGCAATATCTCTGTCTATGTGTGAAGATGCAGCTCTTGCATTCGTCAAAGATTAAGATTAAGCTATTGTTTCGTTAAAAATAAAAAAAAAAAAGCATATTTTGTTACTGCTTTGCAAAGGTGATCTAATAACCTTTTTTGTATAGGAGTAATGCTCTTAATATTTGTTTAGATTATAGTAATATACAAGTGATTACAGTTAGAAAAGAGAATAAATCTCGACATGAAAAAAAACAAAATAGAAAAAGTGAAAAAAAAAAACTACTTAACAAAGTACATACTCAAAAAGCGAAAAAACAATGAAAATCATTTCAAAAATCGATACCACAATTTCTCATTGCCACGACTAACCAAAGTAAGAAAAGATTATTCCATCATTGATTAGCATACCATATCTTACTATTTGAAACCAAAGTAAAGAAGAAATTACTGCTACCATATATGAACCTTGTACAGTAGACCATTCAACTGAGCACCAAGTTAATAGTCAACCATAATAACTCTTATGCTTTGGCCTATTTATAGTGAGTAAGATTAAAGGAATCACCACCACCACCATTAGCCTTTGTACGACTTGTTGATAATATATAAAGTACTTTTCTATCGTAGTATCTTACTCTACTACCTTACACCATTAGCAGGGTGCTACAGTTTGTGGAGTCACGATGAATACTTCCGACAGTTCTTTTGTATTTCTTTTCCTATCGCTAGAGAAACTGTAAAATGTTCATAAAATAAATGGCTTCTAACGGGCCCAGTTTAGACCAGATCTAGAATTACAGACCAGACCCAACTCAAAAATACAAGGCAAGAAGGACCAAACTCATTGCCTTGGAAAACTCAGTCTCTAGAGACATACGTGAGATCTCCATATTAGGAAAGTGTTAGAGTATGTGTGGCTCATATTTGCTATGTGCATAATGGCAAGGAGGCAGATGCCGGAGCGAGCGGAGCATAGCGGAGTGGAGCGAAGCGGAACGGCCGCTCGCTCTCGTGGATGTAGGCACATTGCCGAACCACGTAAATCTCTATGCGTTATTTTCTCCTGCTTTCTTAATTGTTTGATTCCTTACTATTCACCATAATTGCTGCACGATCACAACAGAAAGGAATCAAGGTACGCATCGCAAGTCTAAACCACCTCGTCTGTTATGCCAACATCACGGAGCCACCCACTCTCGTCACAAGGGTGACGCCTCCCCCGATGGTGTCTCCATCAAAGTCTGCTTTGGGATGCCACGAAAACTGTACTCTCATATAAATTGTAAGCCCCACTTACACATAGGGGCATCACACACATCTCAACACACTATACCTCTTGAATAATAAAAATCTCTGACTACCGTAGTCATTTTTAGTAGAATAGGTCATCCAGACCGAACTATCTAATTTCTGTGTTTGCTTGTGTTGAACTCTATACACTTCACTCTTGATTGTTTTTTGCATAAAAACTTTTGTGCATCATCAGCTTCAAAAACAACACAAACACATTGACCATTCATTACCAATCCAAAGACGATGATCTTGGTTGGCATGTCCTTTCTGGCAAATAATTCTATTTTCATTTCAAGGAAAAAATTTTGAAAATTATTCTGTTCTTTTATCTTATGGAATGGAGTGAAAAGAAAAGAAGCTTCGATGGTTTTAAGGCTGGAAAGCTTCATTGATGGTAAACAAACTAACTCACCTTAGTCAAATCCAAGTGGTCTGGACCTGTTCAAATATGAAGTATTTTTTTGTCTACGCATCACTCTTTATTTGTGCTAATTGTTTTTGGTCTTCATAATTAAATATATGCCTTCACTACACGCATAAATTATCAATAAACGGGTTAAAATAGTTAGATATCATTTTTCACTTGGCATCAATTTGCTTGTCTAAAAGCACAGGTTGTTAGAAAGGGTGTGATAAAATTATAAATGTATGTAAAAAAAATATGGGTTAATTACAAAATAGCTCCTCCAAGTTTGGGTCATGTTTCAATTGACTCCCTCTGGTTTTAATTTAAACAAATCACCCCTTAAAGTTTAAATATGTTACAATTTTTTCCCACCGTTAACTTTGGGTGTAAAAAATGATAAAAATAGAAAATTGGTGTGAGAGAGAGAGAGAGAAGGGGGGTTTCACCGGTGTGAGTTGGTGGGAAAATTGGATATTTGTAGGAAGGGAAGAGGGGTTTCTCGTCCAAAATAGACGTCCGGCGCCGGTCTTAGGAAGATGTAGTTCTTGGAGAGGAATAGACAGTTTTCATATACACGGTACAAAATGCAGATTAGGGGTAATTTTGTCTTTTCAATATATCTAAGATCAGGTGCAATACAAGTGACTAGTTTTTCGTCACTTTTGACAGTCAAAGTTAACGGTGAGAGTAAATTGTAACATATTCAAACTTTAAGGGGTGATTTGTTTAAATTAAAACTAGAGAGAGTCAATTGTAACATGACCCAAACTTAGAGGAGGCATTTTGTAATTAACCCAAAAATTATATGTTTCGGATTTTGGGTCAAACACAAGTATTGTAAAATTATTGGGGGTAATATTGAGGTTCCAATGCAAAATTATCTTGTACGGATTTACCAAACTACACCTTCAAGTCACGTGCTGATACGACAATGTAATATAGATCCTCCCATTGAATTATAACAACACGCAAGATTACCATAATAAGCTGTTTTATTATGGTGATCTCTCAATACTTGAAATTTTAGGCTATATATAGCTATTCTAACCACAAGTTGAGAGCACTGCGACGTGATGAGAACTTCCAGCCGATCTTTCGTATTTCTTGTCCTAGCATTTTACGTAATTTGTCAGTCGATAATTACGCAACCACTTGACAGAACGTACGAGATTCATATAATGAATGACTTCAACACAACCACATTGACCATTCATTGTCAGTCCAAAGACGATGATCTTGGTTGGCATGTCCTTTCTATATGCCAAGAATTCTATTTTCGTTTCAAGATAAATTTTTGAAAAACTACTCTGTTCTTTTGTCTCGTGGAATGGGGTGAAAAGAAAAGAAGCTTCCCTGTTTTTAAAGCTAAACAGGAAGGGGAGGAATGCAGATCAACCAGAAAGTGCTATTGGAAAGTTATAGAAGATGGTTTCTACTTTAGTGCCAACGACATGAATCATTTTCAAAAGAAGTTTCCATGGGAATAAAGACAAATATGAGGCATGCTTAAAGAAGTGATATAATAATCATTAGATGATGAAGGTCTATGCTTTTGTATTTATTTTTGGATCGAACACTATTACGCTCAATAATAAATATTTACAAAAGCCTAAAACGGAGGACAATAGAATACCTAAAGAGGAGGACAATATAATAATCATTAGTTGTAGGATTGAGAGAATCAACGGTGCCAACCAGGCCAGATCCATTTGATTTGTATGGTTGTTACAAGGGCCGCTCATTGCCTTGTGCGATGGATGGGCGAATTTAATTTTTTTTCTTCTATCGCCACCCCCTATCCCACCACTCACCGTTATCGCTTTTCAAGCCATTTTTTTATTAAATTTAATTGTTATATATAATAGTAAGATTAACTGCCTAATTTAATAGAAGGGTCTAGACATTGGATAACAATGCATCTTGCAAACACCCACCATTAAAATATGAGATAATGCAGCAGATCCATACAATGCATTGGGCTTTGCCGATTGAATATTCACCACCTTTACTAATGAAAAAAATAAAATGAGCAAAGAAATTTAAGTTAATACTATTCACCAATAATTTTTATGAAGTAAATATATTCGATAATTGCATCATTTTGGATTCGTATCTATAAGGAAAATTTTAATATTTCGTTTGGTAGAAATGATGGAAAGTAGGAGAAATTAAAAGTATGAGGGATACACTTTTTATCTTTTAAGGAAGAAAAACAGGAATGATACACTTTTATTTCTTTTCTGTTTGGTAGGATAGATGAAAAATAAAAATGATTAATTTTTTTTTCACTGGTTAAAATTAGGGGTAACAATCGAGTCACGTCATGTTAGGTTCGTGTTGAGTAATTATGGATTCGTTTGGAACATTAATCAAACATAACTCAACTCATTTTAACTAATCGTGTCGTGTCGAGTTGACCTGTTTATTTTTGTATGATGTTCGTGTTCGTATTCGTATTTGTATTAACTCACATAAACTTTGAATAAAAAATTTAACGCTAATATTATATTTTCACTTAATTGAATCCATACTCATATTTTTTTCTACAAACTAAAAATTAACTTCAATAAATATAATAATGAGAAAAATATTTTTTTTATATAATAATATGTCAGTGCTTAATAAATAGTTACAAATAATTAAAATTTTATATCTATAATACTAGTTAAAATGTTAATTTCGTATTAATTTTGTTTTACCATACAAACTAGAAAATAGAGAAAGTGTTTATTCTTAAATAAACGGGTTGATAGTGTTAATTTTGTGTCTGGCAGGTTGAACTGAATATGAGTCGTTTAATATTTTGTTTTCATGTGTCAGGTCATTTTCGAGTTCGTGTTGAGTTATAATCAAGTTCGTGTCAAATTTGAATCGTGTCATTGTGTTAAGTCGAAAATTTTCACCCCTAGCTAAGTCGAAAAAAATATTTTTTTTATTTTTTTTATAAAATATAAATATATAAATAAAATTAATATATACATAATACATGTATATATCAAAAGATATATAAACAAATAAGATAAATTTCAACACAAATAATTAACTTTTTATCAACTTTCTTTTCAATTTTGGAGAAATTGATTTTGGTGAGTTAGAAGGAAAGTTCATCCATCCAATTTTTCATTATTCATATTTTTCTTTTTTATCAAATATGATATTTTATCTATTCTTCAAACTTTTCATTCTTTTAATTTTTCATCGTACCAAACAGAACATAAATATGCATATAATCCTACAAATCAAGAACTTGTAATTTTGAGATTGTAATTCTTGAAGTCTTCTCGTCCTCACTACCCTTATGAAATGACTATTTAGGATATAGCAATTCTATGGAGACAAAATTTAGGAAAATAATAATTGTGACTATTAGAATATAAGTGGGTTTCAACATTGAATACATTTTACTATCAATTTAATGGTCATTATGCCTCATAATTATGTTCCTAAATTTGTCCCAATAATATTGGTGATCCTAAAATAAACAATATAATCATATTTTGGTGTCTTTGAGGTATGAAAAATGTTATTTAGACTTAAAATATTGATTTTATTTCTTGACTTGATCAACCACAATCATTGAATAAATAATAGATCCCAAGAAATATTGGATCTTACAGTTAAATAAATCATAGTCCTGTTCAATAATTGCAATATTTTGGATTTTGGATTTTTATTTAAAAAATATATTCGATAATCGCAACATTTTGGATTCGTATCTATATGGCAAACTTTAAATATGCATATAAGATTCCATTTTGTCTAGTTGTTGAGTTCTAATTAAACGGTTATACCATATAATAATATTGACTTGATGAAATTATTACGCTCAATATTTAGTCGGGATATCGAGGTTTGAATGCAAAACTATCTAATACGGATTTACCAAACTACACCTTGAAGTCACGTGCTGATATGACAGTGTAATCTAGGTCCTCCCATTGAACTACAATAATCTGCAAGATTACTAAAAGCAGCTTTTTTATTCTGGTGATCTCTCAATACTTGAAAGTTACCTTTGACCCAGATATCATTTGACCGTGATTAGTTCCACGTTGACACACACACATATATATACACACCAGAAGTTGAGAGCAGATTACACCTACATTAATCTTCAAACAGTTATAAATCCGGTTAGAGGCGACAATTCTTAGCAAAATCCGTCAACCCGACAAAAAATGGGTATAGAATCACCAGATATGACTTCATGTATAACTTGTATAAAGTATAGTTGCATTCACCTACAAGATCCGCTTGATAAATAGATTGTGTTAAGTGATTTGAGTTAAATTTTACATGACACAACTTAGCTCAGATAAGACTGATAGATTAGTTTACTAAAATTTTATTTTTTATAGTAAAACTCGTTTTATTAATTACTAAATGTTTGTTCTTTCTATTTTATTGAGAATCTATATGGGCAAAATGTTTGAATTATATATATGATATACATGTGTGTCTTATATTTTACATTGTAGATTATCTGGTGTATAGAGTTCGACTCATGCGCAGAAGACCAAATAATCAGATCCTTGTATAATATGAGTATATATTTACAACCGTAGATGTAATTGGACACGTCATCAGTATGATTATAGTATAATATTCTGGCATAGTCTGTCTTGATTATAAGAGATTTTTTGATGTCTCGAATTATTGTCCTAGTACACTTTGTGTATTGAACAAACACATGTTGAGATTATTATCTTTTACTAATTTAATAAGATAATAAATACTTCAAGATTATTATGATTGCTTATTTTTTTAATCCCTAAATATTTAATTACCACGTGCATATAATGTTTGTCACTTTAATTCATCAAAGAGTGAGATTCATATTGAGTCAATAAGTTGAATTGGGAGACGATGTTATTTGTATGGTGAAAATTAAATATTAAAGGAAACCACATCCTAGTATTTAAATAAGTTGATAATGTCCCCTTGAGGAAACTCATAAGTTTTATCCATGTCAAATCTTACAAGTAGATTTAATTATCCGACATGACAAATAAGTTGAATAATAAGGTCTTAAGGAATAAAAAAAGCCAATTAAATATAATTGTCAGTGATTTATTTAATTGATGGACATCTGTAATCTTAAACGTAAAGAAATTATTAAGTATATAATAATAAGGAATTCGAATATAGTTTTGAGATAAGACTAGAAGATCAATAATAAGTCTGTAGTGGACTGATTAATTATTAATGAGATATAAGATGTTTATACTGGGTTGAACTTAGAAATCCTAAGTCCATTGGGAGTCCGGTCTTTATTTCTCCTTATGGGCTCTGTCGTAGCCTATATATAGACGTTTAAATTCTCTATTTCAGCATCTTATCATTACTCACGTTTTTTAAGAAAGCTGAAAGAGAGAACAAAGATTTAGAGGTATTGGCAGCCCACATTGCATCAAAATTTTGACGTTGGGAGATATACGACAAAAGACCGCGAGGTTCGTCGAGCTGTAGTCATTGTTCTGTTCTGCATTCATGCTGAGTGAGATTCGTCCCGAGAGATCTCGAAAGTAAACCCTAATTCCGCCTTGTAGGGTTTTAAAGAAAATTTTTGATATTCGATACATACACGCTGTCAACGACTCTTAAGATTTTTGTTCCAACAAGGACATGAATTTAATTAAATACAATAATTTTTAACAAAATTTGTCAGCTCGATAAGAGATTAACGTAAAATCATGATATGATTTAACTCTTTACGATTTTGAGTTGTGATTAGGTTGACTTACCTTATACTAGCTTAATATATGAATTGTGCATGTGTTGAATAAATATTTAGACGCCCAACGCCCACCATTGTCCCAAATAACCCAAATAAAGAGAAAGATTACCTAAATCCAAGAAATGATTACTGCTATCGTAAATTTGTTAAGCAACCATCTATTTTAAAAGTTAAAGTTATTGGAGAAAGTGAAATTTAAATATTTATACTTCAACATACCCTTTCAACATACCCTTTCACGTGTAACTAGATTTTTGGCCAAACACAAGAAAATCATTTTAACAATTAGGGTGATAATGAAATTAGAACACAAGATTTCCTACTCTAATATCATGTTAAACAATTATCTACCACAAAAACTTAAAGAATTGGAAAGGGTGTAATACTTCAACAAGATGAACCTTGTACTATAAAACAGCCAACTGAGTACCAAGTCTCATAAATGGTCTACCGTATAACCTTCTTTTTTGGCCCTTATAAAAAGGTTAAGGTTGAACTGCACAAGCACCACTACCATTAGCATTGAGGCATGATGAGTACTTCCACCACCTCTTTAGCATTTCTTGTTCTAGCGTTTTGCCTAATTTTCCGACCAACGTTGGCTCAACCGATCGACCAAACATACGAGGTTCATGTCGGCAATGGCTTCAAAACCAACAGGAACCCATTGATCATTCGTTGCCAATCCAAAGACGACAATCTCGGAGTGCATAAACTTTATATGGACCAAGAATTCTATTGGCATTTCCATATCAATTTTTGGCACACCACTCTATTCCTTTGCAGTTTTAAATGGGGCCAAAAAATGAAAAGCTTCTCTGTTTTTACGACCGAGGAAGAAGGCTGGGACTGCCTACCAGGTGCAAAGTGCTATTGGAAAGTGGCAGAAGATGGTTTCTTCTTCGGTGGCAGTAATAACACACACTACACAAAAAGTTTTCCTTGGTAAGACAATGAGAGTCATGCTCTTTGCAGAGTTTGGCTGATAAATTTGAACAAGTCACAATTATAGAATATGTTTCCATTAATAAATATACTTGATAATGAATTGAAAGGGTCTAGTCATTGGAGAACAATATATTTCACAACATTTAAGTGCATTAAATTTTTTTGTTGTTAATTATTGCCTAATTCTATAAAATCTTTTCTCTATCTGTAAAATTAATTAGGTCCATTGATTATGGGTCAAAACATGCCTAAAGGCTCCCTAAGGTATACTCTAAAGAGAATTACTCAGGTTCAAACCTTAAGCTCAGAGCGATCCTGCGCATCATAGAGGGACTGCTGTAAGACTTTGTAGGTAGGAGGGAGGTGTTTTGCCCCTTTGCTACAATAAATAAGACTTTCCCCTAAGAAAATAATTCACTTTTTATTACATTCATGAAGTCAAAAACATAGTCCAACACACGTCCTGTTCAATAGGAACAAAAATGTTCACTTTTCATTGCATTAAAGAAGACAAAAATATCACTTGACAAGGTGTTAAAGAAGTTGTGCATGGCAACTACTGTTTATATAATAGGGAAGGAAAGGAATAGAAGGCTCCATACAAACCAGTTTAGAGATTGTAGAAGTCTCGTGAAGTGTATCATGCAAATCATTAAAGATAGGTTAGTCCCACTCAAATTCAAGAGTTCCCCCAAAACTTGTCACTCCTCCAAGCTTGGCAGCTACCTAGTAGTGGCTTAAGTTCTAATGATAATGAGCAAGAGATGCTCTGAGAATGAGGATGAGGCTGGTCAGATTAGGTGCTGATTCAAGTGCTGGGTGCACTCTAGGGGAAGTTTAATTTGTCTGTGTTTATATGTCTGAAAATCAGCTTGTATTTTACTTGACTTTTCTGAAGGTGAGACCTCAGAGATGAGATTCACCTTTGAGAACATCAAGGCCTTTTTCCTGGTTCCTTCTGGAAGTCCTTTATTCTTTTTTCACTTCTCCTTGAATGCTGCCTGCCTTCTCTGTTTTGGGGTATACAACCTACGAGCATGAAAGGAGCTACTGGCTTAATCATCCAATAGTTTCTCCCACTCCTAAAAGAAGCTGGAGGACGGTGAATGGCAGAAAAGTAAGCTGGCTTTGTGCTTTCCATTCGACTGTGGACATTGCCAGTGAATTTGTAATGACACTGTAGTAATTGACTACTTGTGGTGTTGACTACTCTGCATTTCTCTGTTTTTGTATGTGCAGACCCATGTTCATGTAAGCCTTTTTGGTTTCTTTGTCTCCTATTGAGTCTGGATTCTACTGTAAGTACCAGCTCAAGGCTGGCATTTCCTTTAGAATTTTAGACTCTTGGTTTTGTTGACTAATCTTTTGGTTATACTTTTGTAATGGGTGGATGTATTCTGTCATGTGAGCATCACCCTTTGTTTTGATCCTGTATTTTTTTCCTTCTTCCCTTATGAATATAATTTACCTTCCGTAAAAATATAATCCATCAAATGCTCCTGTTAAATAGTGACAACGAAGAAGTAATCTGCAAAATTCAATAGTCACAAAACGAACAAGTAATCTGCTTTATTCATTAGCCCCAGAAAAATAAAATAGAAATAGAGGGTAATTAGGAAATATCACATGAGACATGAACAGTGGATCCAACTGGAAAATGTAGAGTAACATCAACTGAGAATTGAATAGTCTTTAGTTTATACTAAGACAGTCATTTCCATATTTTCCGGGTTTTTAAGCTGCAGACCGAGAAAATGTGTGCAAATCCAAGTGCAGTGACCATGGTCCATCCATTCATTTCCCATTCTGGGTTAATAAACCTATCCATCACCCACATTGCTGCCGCTATCACTGAACAAGGAAGCTCAAGAACAGTGTAGTGGTTCTCAAAGTCACAGGATAGCTCAAACCCTGGACAGCCGCAGCGATGTGGATGGTGGTTAGGTTTATTAACCCAGAATGCGAATGAATGGATGGACCATGGTGAATGTACTTGGATTTGCTTTCATCTTCTCGCCTGCAGCTTCAAGGCCCGCTGCAAGGCACCCTAACCCTAAGAACTCTAAGAATATTTGAAAAAGGAAGGGAAAGCTGGCCATATCTGTTGATTAACTAGTTAATAATCTCGGTGTTTGATGCATTGCTTTCTAGTGGATACCTTTATATAGAGAGAGTAATAAACTTAAATGAAATCAAAATTTCAACATGTGATGGGCACCTAAAAGTTTCTTCCGAATGTAGTTGGACGAGTTCTCCACCAGTCAGTCACCAAGAAGCAACAAGGTCCTGCCTTGAGTACAACTAAGAATTTCTTCAGAAATTTAGGTGGACATGATGCCCCCATCGACCATTGGATATGCTGGATCTGCTCAGTTGGTAGATCCATCAACATTCTCAGGAGTGTCCCAACCTTCCTTTCGTCTGGCAGATCCAAGTCCTCGTCCATCCCCTCCACCGGTGGACTATCAAAATGCTCATCCATTTCCCAAAATAAAATAAACATTCAAGTTTAGAAAGAGAAACTGCTAAGAAACAGGTGAACTTAGAGGCAGAAAGTGATCAGAAAAAGACATCAAGTAAATGAGCTCCACCCAGAAGCACTCCATTAGAGGTAATTGTTGACCATTCCGACATTAGAGTGCATAGACCAAGTAAAAAATGACTTACAGATAAGGAACTAGAAAATCAAAATTTTAAGGAAGCTCTTAATTAGTTGCGCATGCTGTGTTTGAAAAGTAGGTAGGCAGTTGGTAAGTTTCGTTTTATGCTAATTACTGGGTATATGCAATTCACTTAACATCATTGGAAGATTTCTAGGTTTATTGCTTACATTGGCTTATTGCAGTGTGTCCAATCGATGAATCCAGACTATTGCAATTTCACTTCATTTGGTTTTTATTATATTTTTTGTTAGAATAGAAGAAGGGGTGAAATAATGACCATGGGGTGTCCGTTCTTAATTCATCACTCTTCCTCTCTGCATACTCCCAAGACAGTTTTAGAACTCAACAGCTTCACATCAGACACACATACCATTCCAGCTCTCTCTCTCTCTCGCCATCCTTATTCCACTCTGCAACGCTTTGTGCCCCTAAACTCACCTGTTTCTTTGTAGTTTCTCTCTCTACACTTGAGCGTTTATTTTATTTTAAGGTTAATACAATTTGTGGTCCTGAGTTTTGTCAATTTGATCCTCATTGTATTAATTTTATCAATTTGATCTTTAAAACATTTAATGTGTGGTGAAATTATCCTTACACAAATAACCATTTAAGTTTTTGACAATATCACGTACGTGATATCGTCTAAAACAATGATAGGTGATCACTTTTATAACATTTGAAGAGCCAAATTGATCAAAATAATACAATGAGGATCAACTGAACAAAATGTGCATACTTTAAAGACCAAAAATGTTATTAACTTCAATTAAAAACTCCAAGAAAAAAGAAAGTGAGAGGAACAACTTCTTAAGCCACCTCTCACCTCATTTGATTGCTTTATTTGTATAATATAGATTAGAGAAGCCACCCCCACCTAATTTGATTGCTATATATGTGTAATATATATTAGTTAATTCATTTGTTCAACCCTTGTTAGATCCTCAGCTATATCCCTCATGCACGACATTTTGGTATCCTCTCTGTCTCTCTAACATATCTATTAGGGATATTATAGGATGGGAAAGAATCCATCAATATCCAGGTAAATACACGATAAGATCCAAAGAGATCGATCGATATCTAGAATTATTTGGATAAATACAGTTAATGGTAGAGACGTGTGATTTATCTTTGTCTTGTGTAATTGTTAACCAACAAAAAGATATAACCCATAGGGTATGTTTGGATCGAGGGTTAAAGGACAATAACTTTGATAGGATAGGATAAAAAAGTGTGTGGGCATCATATATACTACGTTTTATAAATAAAAAATGATTCAAAAATCCTATTCAGATTTTATCTAAACCCGATTTGAAAAGTCATGTTTAACCTATCTATATGGGTTAAATAAAACCCAAGGAGGGCCTAAGATTTTTTTTTTTTTTTGCCAGACAAGATAATTAATGCAAATGACCGAATTGTCCTGTTCTCTTCTCCCTTCTCTCTCTCCCTCTCCCCCTCCCCTTTATCTTCTATTCCAATTTTTTCATAGATCCGATTTTTTTTCAACAAATCTATTTTGTCAAAGGAAGGCACTGCGGACATACCACAAAAAGATCAAGATATCTTCTCCAACATGACAACTAATTTAAATAATAAACTAATTTTAATAAAAAAAATATCCTATTTGAACAAAGATTAATTAAAAATTAATAATAAATTAACTAATTAATGAGAGTTTGAGTTAACTCTAAATAGTCCACGTAACATATGAACACCTGTCTACAGGATATGAAGTTACAATATTTTTTAAAAATTACATGTAAGAAAAAATTGTTTAAATTTGATCAATTTATGAACCATAGTGTTTGATACTTAAAATAAAGGGGTGCGGGCAAAGAAGAGCGCTTAGCGGCTACCCTGATAGGGCCTCATTGATGGGATCATAAGGCCCCTGACCGCAATTGAATAAGTTAGAGACAAAACAGTCAATGGTATCATATTGCATCACCCTTCTCCATGAGTCTCACATAAGTGTTTAGATCTTCAGTTCAGTCTAACCATGCCATCCAAACACACCCATAAAAATTAGGTTAGTGGATGTAGGCAGAATGTGGTGAACCATATATATCATTTGTATTCCTTTTCCTTTAATTTTGTTATCTCCAATCTCTCTTCAGTTTCAAAGCGGGTCAACCGAAGCTTAATTTGAATTTCGTGCCACCATGTCAATGTTTGACAGTTCATACCAATTGTTGAATCTTCACTTCAATAGTGTCATTCCCCTCCCTCCCCATTTCATGATCATTGTTAGCCATCTCTTACTGCCATGACAAATGTCACTCTCTAATCTATCAACCGAAAGGCCAAAACTTCACAAGCTTCATATTTTTGTACGACAGGTGAACCATGCTTAAAACAGAGAGTAAAAAGAAGAGAAACATATGTGCATATAAGCAACATAAGGTTTTGGGATGCATGGCCTCGTCCACTTGTTGTGTAGAATCCTTTCCTAAACGACCATACCAGGCCATGTAGGTGGCTGGTCAACTATAAAACAGGCCTTACCAGGTGGGGTTTCGAACTCTTTGCGGGGAGGTGGCAAAACAAATTAAAAAAAAAAAAGAGATAGAGAAAATCTTGGGAGAAGGGAATCAGAAAAAGAAAAAAAGAAAAAAAATTTTAAAAAAAAATTGTACCAACTTATCTTCGAGGGGTTTTCACATAGGATTTCCATCACCAATGCTACATCATTCAATGGACAAGCAACTATCCCATGTTTCAGTTTAAGTTGGACACGTCAATTGATTTAAATGCTCGTTCAAAAAAAAAAAAATTAGTTTACCAACTTGAGGGAAGTGTTAGAGACATGACAGAATCAGAAGGAATACATTAATATTCAAGTAGGATACAATATGATCCAAATAGATTCATCAATATCTAGATTTGTTTAAATAAGTACATATAATAATAGAAATGCGTGATTTGTCTTTATGTTATGCAATTGTCACCCTATAAATAGATATAGCCCATAGGACGTTACATCCATGGATGAGGCACAATGTATCCAACCACGTTGATTGTTTGTACTTCTTTTCCTTTAAATTTGATATCTTCAATCTCTCTCTAGTTCTAAACTTCTATCGTATGTCCCAATGGTGGTCATTAAGTGTGTTCAAATTTTTAATTATCCGTAAATTCTAACCCTACCCTATTGTACTCGACTTTATTGATCAGCTATCCAAAAGAATCGAATAAGTCAATAGAAGATTTTTTGGTATTTCGCAAAAAATTGGATAGGAATGCAGAATACGTACAAAATTTTCGTATTCTTACTCTAACCTACCCTACCCTACCCGCATATATATAAATATATAAATAAATAAATAAATATAAATATATATATATATATTAGTAATTGTCCGTGCCTAAAGGCACTACGTAATAAAAAAAAACTCAAAATTAAAAGGCACACAAATTAGGAAACCGCTACAAAAATAGTATATGAAACATATTAGTGTGGATAACAAATATATTTGAACCGACCACCTATTCCACAAACAAAAATTATATAGAAAAATCTAATTGAATGCATAAATATTTTAACTTGTACAATTAGAAAAATTAGCCCACCCATAAGCACCCATTCACCTAGCAACAACAGTATAATACATTCGAATGAAAGACACCATGTGCACCTCTTTGGAAGCAAAAATTATGTCCCCATCAAATGACATTGTGGAGCAGACTTCACCGTTCATTGCTTATTATTGTCTTTCACAACCAACTCAAACTGCTACATTTCCGACCCTTCGTTATCAATCACATATCTTATTATCTTCCAAAACCAAATAATAGAAATAAAAAAAATATTTTTACAAAATAAAAACTATTAAAATAGAATAAGCAATAGAGAAGGCCATACCCTTTAGTTTTTTTGAGCGAGGGGATTATTGGGTATTAAGCGATTGATGGGGAGGAGGTCACCGACGTGTAAGCTCGTTGCCATAGATATGTAACTGGGTTAAGATTCATGTCCCATTTCATCTAATAGATTAATCCATGAAAGATAAATAATTACCAATAGAGGTTGTAACCATAGTTAAACAACCCAAGCAAAATATAATCACAAAGTACTGTCCGAACTGATGATCTCTATGAGTTCATGCAACAAAAGGGTTAATTAGAGTACATGAAAACTAAACCAATTCAAGTACCAAAAGTGTGCACATTATTCATCGGACGGTACTGCTATGAAATGGAAGTGATTAAAAAAATGTGTAACCAAACACCATTGGACACCTCTTTCAAAATCACCACCACCACTTAACAGCACCTCCAACCAACATAAATAAATCAAACCTAGCATTATAAAGAACAAAAGCATCAAATCGAAACCCAAGTGTTAAAACACAAAAAGACTAAATGCATTTCAACCCAAAATAACAACTTCTACTTTTGCTACAACAGTGCCATATAAATGTCTATAAATTAAGGTTGAAGAACTACCAAACTATCTTACATGATAAAGGGGAAAAATTGTAAATGAATATAAATTTAGGATACTAAATATACATGAATGAAAAATATATTGTATTGGACAAATTGGTTTCCATGTGCTCAAGAAAATATAAAATCTAAATCAGTTCAATCTAGTCAATACAAACAACGGACAAATAAAACAAATGAACACATACACAAAATAAAAAAATTAAAACACACAATGGCACATACATAATACTAACATAAACACACAAGCACACACACACACATGAACACACTGGCAGACGCATGAACACACACACATGAACACAAACATAGGCACACACACACACATGCAGGCGCACACACACATGAACACAAACACACGCATAACTTGAGAGAGAGAGAGAGAGAGAGAGAGAGAGAGAGTATCCATAGGGAGATACCTGGACTCCTTATAGTGGGTCGTTCAATGTGTGTTGGAGGCGCAAGGTAGAGAAAGAGAGGAAGTGAGAGGGTGTTACTCAGATGTGATATGTTTTGCAGCTGGGGGGGAAAGTTAGAGATAAAGGAAAGTAGCTTGTTTTAAAAAATGAGAGTGAGAGAGAGAAAGAGTTAGATGAAAGATAAGGAAGAGGGAAAGAGAGGTGACGGATGAGGAAGTTAAGGAAGAGGGAAAAATAGAGAGAATTGCTAGGATGCTGGGTGAGATAAAGAAGGAGACTTAGATGAGAGATAAGGAAGATAGAGAGAGGTGCTGGGTGAGGAAGTTGTTGGATAAAGAAGAGGGAAAGAGAGAAAGAGTTGCGGGGTGAGATGAGGAGGGAGACTTAGATGAGAGATAAGGAAGAGAGAGAGGTGCCAGGTGAGGATAACTTGAGAGATAAGGAAGAGAGGAGGGAGAGAGGGAAGAGAAAGAGAGTTGTTGGGAAAATGGAAGAGATGGCTTGTTGGTCTTTTAAAAGTGGAAGAGAGGGAAAGAGAGAGAGAGTTGTTGGGTGAGATAAGGGGGCAGATTTAGTTTGCTTTTAAAAATAGAAGAGACGAGGTAGAGTGTATCAGTTGATAGAGAAAGAGTTATAGTATGAGATAGAAAGATAAAATTAGACGAGAGATAGAAATATTTGTATCAGTTAGTATGAGATAAGCGGAGAGAGTTAGGTAAGATGAGAGTCTTGGGAAAATTTGGTGTGAGGGACCGTCAAATCAATAATATTGAATTGATTTGAGCTACAAAAGATGAAGACAAACCAAATAGCTACTTTATTTTATATATATATACACACATATATGAGTGTGTGTTAATCTCTATAAATTAAAATTTAAAAATTTAAAAATTTTAATATTTTATTGATGTATATGACTTTTTTATATATGATGTATTAAAGTTTATGATTTTCTTAAAAAAGTACGTATTTAAAAAAGCGAAAAGGTAATGAAAATCCTTTCAAAAATCGTTACTACAACTTCTCATTGCTATGACTAACCAAGATAAGAAGAGACTACTCCATCATTGTTTAGCATATACCATATCTTACCATTTGAAACAAAAGTAAAGAAGAAATTATTGCTACCATATATGGACCTTATACAATTGCACATTCAACTAAGCACCAAGTTAATAGTCGACCATATAAACTCTTATGCTTTGGCCTATTTATAGTGAGTAAGATTAAAGGAAGCACCACCGACACCATTAGCATTCGAAGGATTGACTGATAAGATAGAAAATAGTACTTTTCCACCTTACTCTGCTATCGCATACCGGTAGCAGGTGCCGCGGTTAGTGGAGTCATGATGAGTACTTCCAGCAGCTCTTTTGTATTTCTTGTCCTATTATTTCATATAATTTTTTGAACAACGTTGGCACAACCTCTTGGGAAAACTTATGAGGTTCATTTAATGAATGGCTTAAAAAACAACACAAACACATTGACCATTCATTGATTAACATACCATATCTTACTATTTGAAACCAAAGTAAATAAGAAATACTGCTACCACATATGGACCTTGTACAATAGACCATTCAACTGCGCACCAAATGTCATGAATTAATGGTCTACCATATAAACTCTTATGCTTTGGCCTATTTATAGTGGGTAAGACTAAAAGAAGGAGCACCACCACCATTAGCATTTCCAAGATTGACTGATAAGATAGAAAGTGTTTTTAAAGCTTATTCTATTATGATGAGTACTTCAGGCAACTCTTTTGTATATCTTGTCCTATCATTTCACATATTTTTCCAACCAATGTTGGCACAACCGCTTGAGAAAACGTACGAGGTTCATATAATGAATGGCTTGGATGCAAGCACATTGACCATTCATTGCCAGTCCAAAGACAATGATCTTGGTTGGCATGTCCTTTCTATAGGCCAAAAATTCTATTTTCATTTCAAGATAAATTTTTGGAAAACTACTCTGTTCTTTTGTCTTGCGGAATGGGGAGAAAAGAGAAGAAGCTTCGCTGTTTTTAAGGCTGGAAAGCAAGGGGAGGAATGCAAATCAACTGGAAAGTGCTATTGGAAAGTCACCGAAGATGGTTTCTACTTTAGTGCCAACGATGTCGATCATTTTGAAAAGAAGTTTCCATGGGAATAAAGACAAATATGAGTCATGCATTCATTGTGTTGCCCAATTATAAAATTGAGTTGCTGGTGATTATTATGTGGTTGATGAAGGTCTATGCTGTTAACATTTATTTTTCGATCGATTCAATAATCAATTATTTCAAAAGCCTAAAATAGAGCATAATAGATTCAATCATTTCTCATACTCTTTAAGGGGTAACTACTTTTATCTTTTTGGGGACATGTTTGAAACTAGCTAGCGGGCCGCTAAATTCAAGAAAGTAGTTGGTGCAAGACACCTTGTGTCAAAAAGAAAAAAAAAACCTAAATAGGAGGACATAAAAAATAAATGTTTGATTTTGATAAAAATTGATCCCTTGACCTCTTGCTTGAGAGAATCAACGGTCGCGGACTTAGGAAATTAGTTTAGGGTGGTGGGTACATTAATAAGTTCTATTTTTTTTTTTCAATTGAATTTAAAAGTTCATAAATACATACTTGCTGAAATTATATTTAATATTTAAAAGTTTATTAAACATAAAAAATTAAAAATTGATCTACATAGTGTACGCAAAAAATAAAAAAGAAATTAAGTATAGTTTGATACCAAGGATGAGACTAATTATCATCATTTACAATTGGCCTAATAGTTTTTTATCTTTTAAAAGCATTCAACCCCAAAATTTTCTCTATGTATAAAATCATGATAACAATTTTCTATTTATAATTTTGTAGGTTCTTACATAATAACACTCATTTCTATATAATAAAAAAAAATTACAAAATTCAAAACTTATTCGGACATATCCAAAATATATCTAAAAGTTAAAAATAATGTTAGTTTCACCTAATTTAGGATTTAGTTGGTGGGGACCCAATGACTTCTAACCATACATGGAGAGTAGCTCTATTAAACATTGGTATTCACAATTAGACTTAATGTCCCAAAAATGTTAGATACTGGAATTAGGTTCCACTAGCATTGGTCAAAAGTTAGTAATCATTTATGTAAGGTTTTTATCCTAATCCGCATCACAAGAACACATTAATAGTGTGGACAAAATTAAATATATTTAAATTTTATTTAAAAAAATATATATATACCTAATATGAAGCAAAAATAATAATAAAATTTGAGGGTGAGCATGTGCCCCCTAGTCCAATGGTGGCTCCTCCGTCCATGGTGCCAACTAGGTTAGACCCCATTGATTTGTGTAGTTGTTACGATGGCCGCTCGTTGCCCTGTGTCATGAACGAAATTTTAAAATTTGCTCTATCGTCACACTTATCGCACCACTCACCGTTATCGCTTTCCAAGCCATCTTTTATTAAATTTAATTGTTATATATATATATATATATATATATATATATATATATATATATATATATAATAGAAAGATTAACTGCCTAATTTCATAGAAGGGTCTTGACATTGGACAACAATGTATTTTGCAAACACCCACCATTAAAACATGAGAGAATGCAGCCGACCAATACAATGCATGGGGCTTTTTCGAATGAATATTCACCATCTTTAATACTGAATAAAATAAAATAATATTCATCAAGAATATTTTTGAAGAAAAGATACTCAATAATTGCACCATTTTGGATTCGTATCTATAAGGCAAATTTTAAATATGCATATAATCCTACAAATCATATGCGCAAATTGAACTTGTAATTTTGAGATAGAAATCCTTGAAGTCTTCTTAACTTTACTACTCTTATGAGATGACTATTTAGGATAGAATAATGTTATTGAGACATAATAATTGTGACTATTAAATTATAAGTGAGTCCTAGTGTTGAATTCACTCTACTATCAATATAATGGTTATAATAGATTATGTCTCATAATTATGTTCCTGAATTATATTCTAATATAAGGATCAAAATTTCGTTTCGATGCATTATTTCGGTCACATAGAAAACAAAAACGTTTCGACTTCTTTCGAAAATATTTCGATCCGTTTCAGAAATAGAATAAAAAACTAAAAAATTTAATAATTATTTTTTCAAAACATTGGTGGGAAAATATCAAAGTATCTTAAAATATCTTAAAATATTCTGAAACAATTATGGAAAGACAAAGAAACATCACAAAACGCTTGAAAACATTATGAAATACCTCAAAATATTTAGAATTTCGATCTCATTACTGATTTATTTC
This sequence comes from Ilex paraguariensis, assembly GCA_963454935.2. Classification (NCBI taxonomy): domain Eukaryota; kingdom Viridiplantae; phylum Streptophyta; class Magnoliopsida; order Aquifoliales; family Aquifoliaceae; genus Ilex; species Ilex paraguariensis. The sequence goes on from CAUOFW020001098.1 coordinate 111,403, forward strand.
GATCTCGCTAAAAACAGAAACATTTCAAACGTTTCGATCGTTTCGAAACGAAATTTTGATACTTGCCCTAGCACCATTAGTGTTTAGGATACTAACCCTAATTTTCAGGCAAGTAAATGATATAATCATGTTTTGATGCCTTTGTGGTATTGTCTGCTGAAAGAAAAAAATCATATTTACTTTGCATATTTTAAGAGTTATATTTTTCATATTTAGTCCAAAATTTTTAGTGGACCATCAATATCAAATATATTATTGTACCGTCGCAACTTACATTTGGGGTGCTTTTATATACCCCATCTAATCTACTCATTTTGGTAGGAATGAACTCCAAGAGTTCTTGCATACATGACATTTTGGCATGAGTGAGTTGAAAGAGTTCTTTTTACTGAGTAGAAGTTATAAGAGACATGATAGGATCGGGAAGAATTTTTAATATCTATGCAGAGGTACGACAAGGTCCAAATAAATCTATCGATATTTAGGTTTGTTTGGATAAATCGAGATGATGATAGACATGTGTGATTTATCTTTATCTTTTATAATTCTCACCTTATAAATAAGGTGGAATCTTATGTAATCAATTATCTTCAATAATACATCAAATGTAGACCATAGACATTAGGTCCGTGGATGTAGACAATCTAATAAAAATGGAACTAGGGAAGATTGGTGAGGCAGACATCCAAAAAATTAGAATAATCCTCTTTATTAGATTGGTAAAACCTCTAAACTCCATCCTCCAAACTATATAAGAAGACGACTACAAAATGATAACGTTACTGTACTGTCCCCAAAAGATATTTAAAGATGAAGTTATAATTCAAATGGTTTAAGTTACAACTGAAAATAGTCTAATTTACAATCAAAAAGTTATAATCGATTCTAAAATATTGTGATTAATCATGAATTATCTCGATCTTAAATTACAATCAAAAACTTTTTTTTTGGATACGGTAACCTTTTCTGTCTTTAAGCAGAATGACCCACTTCATTTTATAAAGGTCATTCCCTGGACTAACTTTCTGGATTCTTCTGACTTGAGAAATTTTTTGAAATGGCATGAATCCTCATCTATGGTATATATCATGACCATGTTATTGGAGATAGGAAATGAATCCAGTCGGATATAATAATTTTTAACAAAATTATCAGCCCGAGAAGAGTATCTCCAATAATATTTTTTATTTTGAAGAGTATTTTTTTTGAAATAGATAAAATCTTTGATAAAATTTTGAAATGGAGAGTAAAATATTTTTGACAACTCCAATAGGTTCTTTATTATAGAAAAAAATAGTCTTATTGTAAATAACATTTAATGAAGAATGTATATATGTCATATTGTCATTCATTAAAAATAGAATAGGGAATGAGGTGGGCTTTAACGCTTTCTATTTTGGCTAATCTAAATAGAGAGCCTATTGGAATTTGACTTTTTTATGATTAAGTCTCTAAAATAGAGAATGGAGTGAAAATAGAGAGTCCAGTAGAGATACTCTTTAGAGATTGACATAAAATCACGATATGGTTTAACCCTTTAAGATATTGAGTCGTGATTAGGTTGATTCGTCTTATACCAGCATAAAATATGGATTATGCATGGGTTGTATCAATTTTTAGACACCCGACACCCAACATTGCTCCACAAAAACCCAGGTAAAGAAAAAGATTACCCAAATCAAAGAAAAGATTACTGCTACCATAGACGGACCTTGTACAATAAACCAGCCAATTGAGTACAAAGACTCTTAAATGGTCCACCATATAACCTTCTTTTCTGTCCCCTATAAAAAGACTAAGGTTTAAGTGCAGAAGCACCACCACCAATAGCATTGGGGCATGATGAGTACTCCCACCAACACTTCTGCATTTCTTGTCCTAGCTTTCTGCCTAATTTTCGGACCAGCGTTGGCACAACCGATCACCCAAAATTACGAGGTTCATATCAGCAATGGCTTCAAAAACAACACAAACCCATTGATAATTCGTTGCCAATCTAAAGGCGACGATCTTGGAGTGCATAAACTTTATAAGGACCAAGAATTCTTTTGGCATTTCCATATCAATTTTTGGCACACCACTCTCTTCTTTTGCAGGTTTCAGTAGGCCGAAAAAATCAAAAGCTTCTCAGTTTTTACGAGCAATGATGAAGGCTGGGACTGCCTACCAGATGCAAAGTGCTATTGGAAAGTGGCCGAGGATGGTTTCTACTTCAGTAGCAGTAATAACACACACTATACAAAAAGTTTTCCTTCGTGAGACTGTGAGAGTCATGCTCTTTGCAGAATTTGGCTGATAAATTTGAATAAGTGACAATTATAGAAAATCTTTCCATTAATAATTGTATCTGATGATGAATTGAAAGGTTGTCATCAATGGAGAACAATGTGTTTCACACTAATATTGCTTGTTAATTTGCTTAATTCCATAAAATCTTTTTTCTATCAGCAAAATTAGATTCATTGATTAAAAGAATAAGATATATAATAGGGTCCAAGACATGCCTAAAGGCTCCCCCAAGGTATAATATAAAGAAATTATTTTAGGATTCAAACCTTAAGCTCAAAGTAGTCTTGTGCATCATAGAGGGACCGCTGTAAGACTTCTTAGATGGGAGGTCTTTTGCCCCCATTGATATTGGACAACAATTTTTTTTTTTTTTTGATATTGGAGAACAATGTGTTTGGCATACACCAACTATACAAAAGTGAGATAATACATCAAACCCCACGATATATAGTACCATGCATGGACCTTTGCCAAAGACTAGATATACAAAAGTATCCTTACAGCCCAAGAAATTAGGCAAATGAATTTCATTGCCAAAGGAATGAATATACACAAAGTATAATAAGAAAGGAATGGGATTTAGGAGGAAGTGTAAGAAATTGTTTACTACTCGAATAGCCGGTGGGAACAGGTCATATTGTTAACTTCTGGTGTGATAATTGGCTTGGAACAGGGTCGTTAATTCTAAGGAATTCTACGCAGTCTAGTCAGTTTCCTATGCTATCAGACTTGTTGGTAAATGGTAGTTGGAACTTACAAGGAGTTTCAGAATGCTTATCTACTGCAAGAAATTGTTTCTTCATCTGTTCTGCTATCCACCGAGGAGGATAAGTTGATCTGGCAGCTCACTCCTACTGGGGAATTTCTCTAAAAACTACTTGGGATCTAGTTCGTACTGCTGGGCCAGTTCAGATATATTATTCAGCTTTATGGAAACAAGTTTCTCCTCCTAGTGCTATTTTTCATGGATGGAAGCTATGGAAGGACATTCTCCCCTTGGACTCTACTTTTTAGAGGAGGGGTGTGGCTTTGGCCAGTAGGTGTGCATTGTGTGCAAAGGAAGCAGAGACATTGGTCCATGTGTTTATTAATTGTTCCTATGCTAGAGAAGTGTGGAGTTATGTCTCCAGATTTTTTGGTTTTCACTTGATTGAGAATGAAGGTCCTATCACAAGATTTCTACGACTCCTAAGAATATTCAGGCTCTCTTCTATGAGTCATGTTTTTACTAGAGGTATTTCACTACTGGTTTTTTGGCAACTATGGAGGGAAAAATGTAGGAGAGTTTTTGAGAATCACAAGCTTCACCCTTCTGTTTTATTTAAATCTATTCTTCAGTTTTGTCATATGCAAGCATACAATGTTAAGCCCAAATACATGGACTCAGAATCAGGGAAAGCCCTTCTACTCTCTCTTAATGTCAATTCTATCTCTCATGTGACAATAAAGGTGAAATGGGTCTCTTGGCTATATCTACCAGAAGGTAGATTGAAATTAAATATTGGCGGAGCTTCAAAAGGAAACCCAGGTTTATCTGGGGGTGGGGTGATCATATGCAATCATTGGTGTCAGTTTGTTCTAGCAGGTTCTTACTGCTATGGTAGATGTACAAATATGGAAGCTGAGATGCGTTCTTTATTGGATGGTCTTTCCCTCATCCATAATTATGGCTTAGAGGTTTATCCTTGGGTAATTGAGACTGACTCACAAGTCTTATTGGACATGATTACCAAAAAATCTTCGCCATCCTGATATTTGGGGACATTCATGAATCAAATACTTCCCCTTCTACAGCCTATGAACTTTCAAATGCAACATATTTATCGAGTAGGAAACTCGGTTGCAGATGTTCTTGCAAATCAAGGGGTTCTGGGTCAAGCCCTTCGTTTATACTCGAATCAAGGAAACTTGCCTCTTCAAATCAGGCTTTTATTGCAGCATGACCAGCGTGGGATCAAAACAGTTCGTAAGAGGTTCTCTGCACTGTCCTAAACTATCTGGACTCTACAGCTAATTGCAAGTTCACAACATAATTTATAAAAAATAGAAATCTCAAGCTTGGACGAGCAAGACTGACACCTATTTCAAAGTCAGGATGTTGGATTTGGTCGCACTTTTGTTGTTGTCAAATGGCATGATACTATGGAATGTTCTTCTTCCCTGAGGGAATGCTCTTGGATCAACTGTACATGGGTTTGCATCTACGTTTGCTCTGACAATTGGAATTCCTACCCAGCCTGGTTTTTCTTCAATTTTGCAGGTCTTTATTTTGAATACTCATACAAGGGCTTATTGTTTTAATGGTTGTCTACTGTTGTTTATTTTGCACCTGGTCTTCTTCATGTGGCTTTCTCTATCTCTTGCTGGATATTCATCTTATACACTTAAAGGAGGAGCTAGCCATGGACGTTCTCAGGTTTCTCTTGGGAGCTTTTGGTTCGTCTGAGGCTTTTCATTTGCCTAACAATGGGACTATCAAGACGTTTTCTGAGTTGTATCAGGAGTCTTTTCAGTCTCCTCATCAGACTATGTTAGAGTATGTGCGACTCATATTTGTTATGTATACAATGGCAGGGAGCTAGATGGCGGAGCGGGTGGAGCCTGTGACTGCATTTGTCTTACAAGATTGATATATTTTATGTATGGGGGGGACGCTGATTAGTTGGAGGTGCGGGGGCAACGCCCCCGCTGTACGGTATAGGGGTATTTTATAAATACGTCTGTACTAGGGTTATATAAATACTTAAGATGTAACCCTACTTTGAATAATAAAAAAGAACGGTCACTCGCTCATGTGGATGTAGACACATTGCCGAACCACGTAAATCTCTGTGTTATTTTCTCTTACTTTCTTAATTGTTTGATTCCTTATTATTCACCATAATTGTTGCACGATCACAACAATTGGTATCAGAGCAAGGCTACAATGTCTAGGATTTCTTCTGCAAAATTTGACATCATGAAGTTTGACGAAACTGGAAATTTTGGATTATGGCAGAGGAGGGTGAAGGACCTGATAGTGCAGCAAGGCATGTGAAGGCGTTATACAGAAAAAAACTGACAGAGATGGACGACATGGATTGGAAAGAATTGGAAGCGAAGGCTGTGACGACTATTAGGCTTTGTCTGGCTGATGACGTGATGTATCACATCATGGATGAGGAATCACCGGCGAAAGTTTGGTTGAAACTGAAAAGTCGGTATATGTCCAAGTCGTTGACGAACAAGCTCTATCTTAAGCAGAAACTATATGGTCTTAAGATGTCAGAAGGCTCGGATCTTACCCAACACATCAACGTGTTCAATCAGATTATCAGCGATCTGAAGCAAGTTGATGTGAAGTTCAAAGACGAAGGCAAGGCGTTGATGTTGCTGAATTCCCTACCAGCGTCTCCTACATACGAGAATTTGGTTATGACTCTGATGTGGGGGAAAGAAACCCTCGAGTTGGAGGATGTCACAGGTGCTCTGTTAGGTTTTCATCAATGGAAGAAAGTCAGTGATGAGGCTTCACAAGGTAAAGGGCTTGTGGTGAAAGGTAACCAGGAACGTGAAAGAAGCAAATCTCAGAATGGATCAGGTAACAATAAAGCCCGATCCAGTCGAGGAAGAAGAAGAAGGATGTCTCCGTCTCGTGTTACAAGTGTGGGAAAAATGGGCACTTTAAACAGGACTGTCCAAAGAAAAAGAAAGGGGATTCAAAAAAAATGAGAGTCCATCAAAGTCTGCAAACGTAGTAGAAGAAGAAGATTCAGAGAGTGGTGACGATAATATGCTTTCTGTTTTATCCGGTTCAGATCGTCTAACAGATTCCTGGATTATGGATTCAGCATGTTCCTATCACATAACACCCAACAAAGATTGGTTTGACACCTATAGGTTAGTAAATTCTGGTTCTGTTCTGATGGGTAACGATGCATCCTGCAAAGTTGTTGGAATATGGAATATTAGAATTAAAATGTTTGATGGTGAGGTTAGAACGTTGTGTGATGTTAGACATGTATCAGATCTAAGGAAGAATTTGATTTCATTAGGCACTTTAGATTGTAATGGTTATAGTTACAAATCTATAAGTGGAGTAATGAAAGTGAGTAAAGGCATGCTGACAGTGATGAAGGGACAGAAAGTAACAGGAAACATTTACAGACTGCTGGGTACCACGATTGTAGGTGGAGTTGCTATTGTAGAGTCTGAATTAGATAGTACAGTCTTGTGGCATATGCGGCTGGGTTATATGAGTGAGCGTGGGATGATAGAGCTTCATAAGAAAAATCTATTGAAGGGTGTCAAGACATGCAAGCTCAAATTTTGCAGATATTGTGTTCTTGGAAAATAGAACAGGGTTCAATTCAAGATAGCCACACACAAAACAGAGGGGATTCTCGACTATGTCCATACAGATGTTTGGGGACCAGTTAGCGTAGTATCAAGGGGAGGATACATGTATTTCATAAGTTTCATTGATGACTACTCGCGAAAGGTCTGGGTGTACTTCATGTGGCACAAGTCCGAAGCGTTTGCCAAGTTCAAGCTGTGGAAAGCTGAAGTAGAGAACCAGACAGGGAGAAAGATTAAATGCCTTAGGTCAGATAATGGTACTGAGTACACAAATTCAAAGTTCCAGGAGTTGTGTGAGCAACATGGGATCAAGAGACACTTCACAATCCGCAAGACACCACAACAAAATAGTGTAGCTGAAAGGATGAACAAAACGATAGCTGAGAAAGCTCGGTGTCTTAGGTTGAATGCAGGGCTTGAAAAGAATTTCTAGGTAGAGGTAGTAAATATGACATGTTTCTTGATTAACAGATCACCGAGGGCAGTACTAGATGGGAAAGTATCAGAGGAGGTGTGGACAAGTAGTGAGGTAGACTACTCTGGTTTGAGAGTGTTTGAATGTCCAACCTATGTACATGTGTTCTAGTGAGGAGAGGTCGAAGCTTGATACAAAGTCTAGACAGTGTATCTTTCTGGGATATCAAAAAGGGGTGAAAGGCTTCAAGCTCTAGGATCCAAAGGCAAACAAGATGGTGGTCAGTAGAGATGTGTTTTTTGATGAAAAAGCCATGTTGCAGCGTACTCAGGAAGAAGAGAAACAAGTGCCAAAAAACTATAGCACTAATGAGCATGTGGTGCAGGTGGAGCTAGAGAACCATGGTAGAGAAGAGGATGCTCAGCATGTAGAGAGTTTTATCTCAGGTGATTAGCAGCATCACAATATAGCCACAGACAAGCTCAAACGCAATATCAAGCCGCCTACCAGTATGGTTTTGAAGATTTGGTTTCTTATGCGCTTATTACTAGTAGCGGGGATCCTACAACTTTTCAAGAGGTAGTACAAAGCCAAGAGAAAAGTAGATGGATGAGTGTTATGGTGGAGGAGATGGAGTCTTTGCATAAGAACTAGACATGGGAGTTGGTGGAGCTTCCCGAGGGGAAGAGAGCGATAGGATGCAAATGAGTGTATAGGAAGAAAGAAGCAGCATCAGAAAAGGAGGGGAAAAAATTCAAGGCTCATCTAGTGGCAAAGGGTTACTCACAGAGAAAAATGGTTGACTATGATGAGATCTTCTCCCCCGTGGTCAGACACACTTCTATCAGGATAATGTTGGCATTAGTAGCACATTCAGATATGCAGTTGGAGTAGATGGATGTAAAGACAACTTTCCTTCATGGCGACTTGGAGGAACAGATTTACATGGTACAGCCAGAAGGGTTCAGTCTCCCTGGAGAGGAATATTTGGTCTATAATTTGAAGAAATCACTTTATGGACTGAAGCAGTCTCCGAGGCAGTGGTACAAGCAATTTGACTCTTACATAATCCGGGATTGGCTACAAAAGATATGAGTATGATTGATGTGTCTATGTGAAAAGCCTTGATGATGATTCATTTATTTTTCTGTTACTTTATGTGGATGATATGTTGATTGCTGCCAAGATTATGAGTGAGGTCAACAAGTTAAAGACTTTGTTGAGCAGAGAATTTGACACGAAGGATTTGGGTGCGGCTAAGAAGATTCTTGGGATGGAGATTCGCAGGGATAGAAGTTCCAGGAGATTATGGCTATCTCAGCATAGCTATGTTGAGAAGGTGTTAGACAGGTTCAGCATGAGTAATGCAAAACTAGTAAGTACACCTTTAGCCAATCATTTCAGATTGTCTACCGCTCAGTGCCCGAAGACAGATGATGAAGTTCATGACATGTCAAAGGTCCGATATGCTAGTGCAGTGGGGTGTTTGATGTATGTTATGGTTTGTACAAGACCAGATTTGGCATAAACTGCCAGCGTGGCTAGCAAGTTTCTTTCAAATCCTGGTCAACAGCATTGGGATGCAGTCAAGTGGATTTTCATATACTTGAGGGGCACTACAGACTATGACATTATGTTTAGCAGACAATAGAGTGACCCTTCAGTTGTGGGATATGTGGATGCAGACTATGCAAGGGACTTGGATGACAGGAGGTCTACCACAGGTTATGAGTTTACTCTTGTGGGAGGACCTACTTGTTGGAAGTTCATGGTACAGCCTATAGTTACACTATCTACTACTGAGTCAGAGTATATAACAGTAGCTGAGGCTGCCAAGGAGGCTTTGTGGCTTACAGGCTTGGTCAAGGAGCTGGGTGCCTAGCAAGGTAGAGTTCAGTTGCATTGTGAGAGTCAGAGTGCAATTTATTTGGCAAAGAACTAGGTGTATCATGCGAGGACCAAGCACATAGATGTGAGGTTTCATGGACTAGTTTATTCTGGTGAACTATTATTTGAGAAAGTTCACATTTTTGATAATGCAGCAGACATGTTGACAAAGCCTATTACTACAGACAAGTTCAAGCACTGTTTGGACTTGATTAATGTCTCCAGTTGCTAGATGGGAGATGCCCCAACTTAGCGTCCCCGGTGGAGTTCCCGGATATATGTTCTCTTTTTCTCCTAAGGAGTGAATATTTGCCGAGGTGGAGAATGTTAGAGTATGTGTGGCTCATATTTGCTGTGTGCACAATGGTAAGGAGGCAGATGTTGGAGTGGGTGGAGCCCGCGATGGCATCTGCCTTGCGGGATTGATATATTTTATGTGGGGGGGGGACGCTGATTAGTTGGGCGTGTGGGGGCAACGCCCCCGTAGTACGATACAGGGGTATTTTGTAAATACGTCCGTACTAGGGTTATATAAATACTTAAGATGTAACCCTACTTTGAATAATGAAAAAGAATGACCACTCGCTCTTGTGGATGTAGGTACATTGTCGAACCACGTAAATCTCTGTGTTATTTTCTCTTGTTTTCTTAATTATTTGATTCCTTATTATTCACCATAATTGCTGCATGATCACAACAGACTACTTTCGCTCATAGCCCAATGACAGATCAACCCGTTAACGGCTTCAACTCCTTCAACTTTCCCATCAGTTCATCCAAGCTCTTCTGCCAGCTCATGCCAGATCACAATAGTAGCTACTTATGGACTTGGATCCCTTTGGTTGCCCATTTTATTGTTGTATACCTCAGCTGGATGTAGCTGCTGAACAGTCACAGTTCACGGTTCACATGACTATTCAGTAGTCAAAGCAATGCAAGTTTCGCAAGTGCATTGTTTATTTTACTCACCTAATTTTGTATTTTATTATCTTGTATTTAAATGTTTTCCTATCAATGAAATGGAATACTATTCTCGAGTTAAAAAAAAAAATAAGCAAACAGCCACTTCCACCAAAATACCAAGCAAAATCCAAGAAGCAAGGAGTACTGGGAGAACAAGGCCAAAACGATTGCAATAAACTTGGGGGTAACACAATGACACTGAAAAAAAATGCAATAAAAAAGTGTCAAAGTCACAAACACCACAAGTGTAGTGACCATGGTCCATCCATTTGTTTCCCATTCTGGGTTAATAATCCTATCCACCACCCAGATCGCTGAGACTATCCGGGGTTTAAGCTGTCATGTGTCGTTGAGAACTGCCAAACAATTCTCGAGTTTCCTTTTTCAGTGAGGCCATTCGTCAAGAGCATTGATTATACATCTCAAATAATTCATGTATATGACCCACAAGACTGCCTTCGGGTACAACTTCCACACCTAAATTTGTCTATCTCCGCTTTCCACTTCAATCATGAAAAATCGGTAACAGGGACATAATATAACACCCAAGGAGAGGACATGAGAAATCAATCCACACTTTTTCACAAAACTTGACCACTTGTTGTGTGATTGGGTTAAACTAAAGCTTGTTCTTCTTCAAATATTATATCTAATTCTTCTTCAAATACATCTGAGGAGGTGATGTTAGTAGAAAAGTTGCCCCACAATTGATCAATTATTGTATCTTGAGGAAATTGACAAGGCTTGACAGGTATTTGCAAATGGTAAACTTCACCTTCTAGTATTTCCATTACCTCACTCATTGAAGGACGGTCTACTGGATTTGTCTGGATGCACCATAATGAAACCAAGGTTATCCTCCTTGTGATTTTATTCTCGTCATCATCAGTTGCAACCATTATTTTAATTTCCTTTCCTTCGTTGATGTGATCATATATCCAGAATAGAAAGTATTTACTACAACTTTGATCAGTTGCCGTCACGTTTTTCTTTAAGCCTAACATCTCCATCAATAGTGTTGTGATGACTTGTATTCAAGTCAATTATTTTTTATATGGATTCTAATTGAAGACATGAGTTTTCATTGGAGTCCTTGATAGACAAGTTTGACCTTAATTAGGATTATCTTGGTTTTATTATTTTAGTGGAGTTTAGTCCAACATGGACTTTTGTTGTTTAAACTCAAAGCCTTCAAGGAGTCTTTGATTTTTTGTCCTACACGTGAGACCTCCTCAACATAAAGACTTTGTAAAGGAATCAAATTCCTTAGTCCAAAAGCTAGATAAAAAGGACATCTTCTCCAGTGAGTTAGTGGTTGGCCATTGACGATGGTACAAGAGTTTTCTTTGTGTGTGATAAATTGATATTGCTCTATTTTGTTAAATCCAATAAATATTTTATTATTGGAATAGAGCAGATATCTAATTTTCTCTTGATTTATTTTGAGAACGTTGTAATCTCCAAATAGTGAAATTTTGACATTTAAATGTAGGTTTGTTTGTTGAGTCAAACCACGTAAATCTTTGTGTTCTATTTTTTATTTCGTTGCGTTATTATTTTGCTTGTGATTTTGTTTATAACAAATTGGTATCAAAGCTATTAGTTTCGGGATGGCTACCACAAAATTCGAGATAAAAAAATTTGATGGTCAGAAAAATTTCAGTTTATGGCAGATCAAGATGAAGGCATTGCTTCGTCAGCAGGGTTTGACAAAGGCCATTGATGGAACTTTATCTAAGGAGACAGATCAAACTAAAGTTGTTGATGTTGAAGAAAAAGTACACAGTGCAATTCAGTTGTCTCTTGCTGATGAAGTTCTTCGTGAGGTTATCGATGAAGACAAAGTCGAAAGGTTATGGAAAAAGTTGGAGAGTTTATATATGAAGAAGTCTCTCACCAATCGCTTGTATCTGAAGCAACGGTTGTACACACTCAAAATGAAAGAAGATACGCCCATTAATGAACATCTTGATGAATTTAACAAAATTATTATTAACTTGAAAAATGTTGATATTAAAATTGGGGATGAAGATCAAGCCCTAATTGTGTTATTATTGCTGCCTGATTCGTTTGATAATTTTGTTAATTCGATGTTGTATGGGAGAGACTCAATATCTTTAGTTGATGTGAAATTCTCTTTGAATTCTAAGGAGTTGCGTACTAAATTGAATAGTAAGGGCAGTGATACTCAAGTCGAGGGTTTATTTGTGAAGTGTTGTCATGATAATTCCTCTAATAATAATAGAGATCAATCCATTGAAAGAAATTCAGATAAAGAAAAAGGAAAAGCTGGATATCGATTACAGTCTAGGAAGAAACAGAATAATGTTGAATGTTTTTATTGACATAAAATTGGTCATTATAAGCGTGATTGTTTTAAGTTGAAAAATAAAGGGTGACAAAAAAATTCAAATCCTTCCAATTCCTCTAGTATTGCTTGTGTTGCAGAACATACATCTGATGGTTCAAATAATGTCCTTACAATCTTTGATGGACGTTTTAATGATGAATGAATTCTTGATTCGGGTTGTTCCTATTATATGTGCCCTAATAGGGATTGGTTTACCACCTATGAGTCAGTCAATGGTGGTTCAGTCTTGATGAGAAATAATGTTGCTTGCAAGACTGTTGGAATAGGTACTATCCAAATTAAGACACATGATGGGGTTGTGAGGACTTTGACAGATGTACGACATATTCCAGAATTAAAGAAGAATTTGATTTTCTTGGGTACTTAAATTTCATTGGTTGTAGGTTTTCTACTGAAGATGAAGTTATAAAAGTCTGCAGAGGTTCCCTGGTTGTGATAAAAGGTAAAAAGATTAATGGCCTCTATGTTCTTTATGGTGATATTGTGATTAGTGCAATTGGTGTGTCATCTTCAAAAATTTCAGATTCAGATACTACCCAGTTATGACATATGCGTTTGGATCACATGAGCGAGAAAGGCATGGAAGTCTAGTGTAAACAGGGTTTGCTTGGCAAACAACAAATTGAAAAACTTGATTTTTGTGAGCATTGTGTCTTTGGGAAATAATGCAGAGTCAAGTTCAGTACAACTATTCACAGGACTAAAGGTACAGTTGATTATATTCATTCAGACCTTTGGGGTCCTTCTCAAATTCCATCTAAAGGTGGTGCTCGATTCCTTTTGACCTTTATTGATGATTATTCAAAAAAGGTTTGGGTATATTTTCTGAAACACAAGAGTGAAGTTTTGGGACTTTCAAGCAATGGAAAACTTTGATTGAGAAACAGACAAACAAGAAAGTCAAGCGTCTTAGAACAGATAATGGTTTGGAATTTTGTTGAGGTGAATTTATGAGCTTTGCAAAGATGAAGGCATTGTTAGGAATCGTACTGTCCGGTCTACTCCACAGCAAAATGGGGTTGCAAAGAGGATGAACAAAACTCTTTTGTAGAGAGCACGTTGTATGTTTTCCAATGTAGGATTGTATAAAGATTTTTGGGCTGAGGCTGTCCGCACTGCTTGTTATTTGGTTGATCGTTCTCCATCCACTACTATTGAGTTGAAGACTCCACATGAGATATGGTCTGGTACTCCTGCTGATTATTTTGATTTAAAAATATTTGGTTGCACTGCTTATTGTCATGTGAATGATGATAAACTTGAGCCTAGGGCTAAGAAGTGCATATTTATTGGTTATGCTAATGGTGTGAAAGGATATAGATTGTGGTATTCTGATCCTAAATCACCTAAGTTTATAGTTAGTAGGGATGTTGTATTTGATGAATCTTTCATGTTTCATCCGAGAAAGGAGTTTGTAGTTTCTACAAGGAAAGAATAAGATTATAGCAAGGAGGTGGAGCTACAAGTAGAAGCTTTACAGAATGTACTTGAAAGTACTCCATTTCAATCTATTTCAGATTTGTCTGCTTCTAGTTCAGGTGATGATCCACAGGAGCAACAGGAGTATAGTATTGCAACAAGCAAGGAGAGAAAACAAATTAGACCCCCTCAAAAATATGGGTATGCAGACTTGGTGGCTTATGCACTGACTATAGCAGAGGAGTTTGGTGTTCAGGAGCCTTCCACATATTTAGAAGCTGTCACAGGTAAAGAGTCTGTACATTGGGTTGTTGATATGGTTGAGGAAATTGAATCTCTTCATAAAAACCAGACTTGAGAATTAATAAAGTTGCCTAAAAGCATGAAGACTGTTGGCTGCAAATGGGTCTTCAAGAAAAATGAGGGAATTACAGGGGTTGAATCTGCAAGGTACAAGGCACGGTTAGTTGCAAAGGGCTACAGTCAGAGAGAGGGTGTGGACTTCAATGAAATTTTCTCACCAGTGGTATAACATAGCTCTATTCGTGTATTGCTTACCATGGTTGCTTCACTCAATCTTGAACTTGAGCAACTTGATGTAAAGACAGCTTTTCTACATGGTGAGCTAGAGGAAACTATCTATATGCATCAACCAGAGGAATTTATTGTTCAAAGTAAAGAAGATCATGTTTGCTTGTTGAAGAAATCATTATATGGTTTGAAACAGTCTCCAAGGCAGTGGTACAAACGTTTTGACACCTTTATGGTAGATCATGGTTACTCTAGAAGTAATTATGATAATTGTGTGTATCACAGACAGTTGTCAGATGGTTCTTTGATATATTTATTGCTTTATGTGGATGACATGCTTATTACTGCTAAGAGCATGTTAGAGATTGACAGGTTGAAGAAACAGTTGAGTTCAGAATTTGAGATGAAAGATTTGGGTGCTGCAAAGAAAATTTGGGGTGTGGAGATTCACAGGAATAGAAGAGCAGGTATGTTATATTTATCTCAAAAGAAATATATTGAAAAAGTTATTGAGCGATTTGGGATGCAGAATTCGAAGCTCGTGAGTACTCCACTTGCTGCTCATTTTAGGCTTTCAACAGCTTTATCACCACATAGTGAGAATGATGAGCAATTTATGTCTTGTATTATTCTAGTGCAGTTGAAAGTATCATGTATGCTATGGTTTGCACTCGTCCAGATATTTCATAGGCAGTTAGTGTGGTTAGCCGTTACATGGCTAATCCTGGGATGGTTCATTGGCAGACTGTGAAATGGATACTTCGTTATTTGAGAGGCACTACAGATGTTGACTTAGTATTTGGTAGAAGAGATGATATCGATTCTACAGTTGTTGATTCAGATTATGCGGGTAATCTAGATAAAAGGAGATCTCTAATCGGTTATGTTTTTATTTTATTTGGGTGCACTGTAAGTTGGAGGGCGATCCTACAGTCTACAGTTATTTTGTCTACCACAGAGGCAGAATACATGACAGTATCAGAGGTAGTTAAAAAAGTAATTTGGTTAAGAGGTTTGGTCTGTGATTTGGGCTTAGAAAAATAGGTAACTACTGTGTTTTGTGATAGTCAAAGTGCAATACATTTGACCAAAAATCAAATGTATTATGAAAGGACCAAGCACATTGATGTTAGGTATCACTTCCTTTGTGAAGTTATGGCTCAAGGTATTGTCACAATGAAAAAGGTTGCTATAGCGGAAAACCTAGCAGATATGTTTACTAAGCCGGTACCAGTGTTCAAGTTCAAACATTGCTTGGACTTAATTGGTGTCTGCACTATTTGAGTGTACCCTTCAGGGTATTTGACGAAAGCAGCGATCAAGTTCACATTGGTTGGATGGATGGATGGAATACAAGTCAAGGTAGAGATTTGTTGTGATGACTTGTATTTAAGTCAATTGTTTTTTATATGGACTCTAATTGAAGACATGAGTTTTCATTGGAGTCCTTGATAGACAAGTTTGACCTTAATTAGGATTATCTTGGTTTTATTATTTTAGTGGAGTTTAGTCCAACATGGACTTTTGTTGTTTAAACTCAAAGCCTTCAAGGAGTCATTGATTTTTTGTCCTACACGTGAGACCTCCTCAGCATAAAGACTTTGTGAAGGAATCAAATTCCTTAGTCCAGAAGTTAGATAAAAAAGACGTCTTCTCCAGTGAGTTGGTGGTTGGCTATTGACGACGGTACAAGAATTTTTTTTGTGTGTGATAAATTGATATTACTCTATTTTCTTAAATCCAATAAATATTTTATTTTTGGAATATAGCAGATAACTAGTTTTCTCTTTGTTTTTTTCTGAAAACGTTGTAATCTCCAACTTTTCAATAGTGAAATTTTGACGTTGTGTTTCGTTCGTGGATGTAGGCTTGCTTGTTGAGCCGA
>CAUOFW020001098.1:135000-137305 GCA_963454935.2 Ilex paraguariensis
AAACAGGAACATTATCACCATTGACGCATGATGAGTAGTTCAAGCTTCTCTTTTGTATTTCTTGTCTTGACTATTTTCTTAGTTTGCAGTTCGACGTCGGCGGAAAGGAATGACGTCGATATTGGCTTACGAACGTATAAGGTTCATGTCATCAATGGCCTAAAAAACAACACAAACCCATTGATTATTTGTTGTCAGCCTAAAGACGATGATCTTGGCGAGCATACTCTTTACGTGGGAAATGAATTCACTTGGCATTTTCGTATGAATTCTCTTCTTTTGTAATATGAGATGAAATAGAAAGCAAAACAGCTTCGATGTTTTCAAGGCCAACGATGAAGGTAGAACTTCTCGACCAAGTAGGAACTGCTATTAGAAAGTTACAGAGGATGGTTTCTACTACAGTGGAAATTCTAACAACGACTTTCAGTTACGGTATCTTTGGCCCTAATTGAGATAACGAAAGACATGCCCCATGTAGTGGTTGACTGACAAACCGAATAAGTGAGAACATGGATATTATTTATTGTTGATTAGCTTTTGTTTCTGTTGCCCATAGAAATACTTTTTTTTTTGTCACCTGGGAAATATTTAATTGATATAGGTGTATGTAGTTAAGCTCTAAGAAATATTAGTTGTTATTAATTTGCTAAATTCATAAGAGAACCACGCAGAAAAAAATGTAGAAAACCAATATTTTTTTATTAGCCATTTTTGATCTCAAAATCTTGGCTACAAAACGAAGTCCAAGTGGCCAAACCTAAATACATTTTAAATGCGTCAATTCAACTTTTGTCTTTAACTTAAAAAAGTCAGTCTAACTGACGTCTTCAACACAAAATCTTTAATTTTTTGTGCTAGCAGTTTTGTATATTTGCGATAAATAAGTCATTTGGGTGACGAAAACGAATGTGGTTATTAAAAGAAAGAGACAATGATTATAAAAGTGAGTAATATACTAATCTAAAAGAGTATTATGCCAATAGTGGACATTTCGTGTAAATGAATCAAACTCATTACACATGGAACTAGTAGAATTTTACGCAACTACGCCACACTCACGTTCACTGACGATGCAAAGAATGAATAGGGAAGACCACAAATTAGTAGTTAGACAACTCAAAACTAAGAACAATAGGATATTAGTTCATAGACGTCAATAGTCTATGCTCGGGGTTACTACCACCATAGCATCAACTGCATATAAATGAGAATTAACACCTATTAGATGAAATATGGATGGGAATTGTTTTGCAACCGATTTGGTAAAAAGTTCCTTCTTAGCGCAAAGCGGACAACACGAATCCAACTTTGAAATTGAATAGAGCATGAACGGAAAATAACCATTTGACCAAATTATTGGGTCCAAGAGCATGAGAATGGACGGCTATCATACATTTTCCAACTTTAAACAAAGTAAGAAAAGATTAGCATGAAGTTGACTAAAATTCCTAATTTTATTTGTAAAATTTCGGCCATCGAAAATTTAATTTGTCTACAATATCAAAAAATAATTATATTTGAAGGTCAAGTTATAACACCACCTTGAGGGTGAATATACAACTCAATGAGGTTATTTGGGATAAATCCCTAAAAATTTTAGAATTGTTTCAAAACAATCTCAATTTATTTAAGGATTTTTCGCACCGAAGAATATCTCAATTTCTACTTTATAACCTGATAAATTAATTTTCTCACATTGCACCTTAAATGTTATAAATTAGTTCTAATGTAACTCTCAAACTAATATCTGTTTCAAATTCTGTTAAAAATTGATTCACTTGTCACTCACGTGTATTATTTTTCGACAAAAATATAAATTCACAATTCATATATTGGATAGCATGTGCATGAATAAGACTGTTTGTCTTTATTAAGAGTACATGTAATTCATGTATATGTGTGTTCTAAGTTTTTTTAAGAGAATAGTCTATTATAAAAAATATATATATATCTATCTGCATTGATAAGCCAGCAATTATTCTAATGATTGCAGTTAAAAAAAAAAAAGTAATTTACAACGGATATATATGACAAAATGAAATCAACTCATTTTTAAAAACCCAGGTCACTTCAAAGAGTACCGTTGTGAATGTTTGGCAGAAAAAGATAGAGATTAGCTCGATCTGATGATTTCGTATCAAATCTAGATCTCTCTGCTCCGGTGAAATGAAGGTACATCTCTGGTGACGCAGGTAAGCCACTGATCTGGGTTTGTTTCTCTTTTTGATCTGGTTTTTCTTTTGGATCTTAGTTTTCTTCTTTGGATATGGGTTTGTATAGATCTTCCTAGATCATTGTTTTC
>CAUOFW020001099.1:0-137226 GCA_963454935.2 Ilex paraguariensis
GATAAAAGAGATAAGAAAGAGACAAAATTTAAATAACATATACACGATAACGACCAGGAAGAGAGATAAGACAAAAATAATGGTCTAAAAAAAAGAGGAAAGAGATGGATTAATGGAAGAGAGAGGAGAGAGAAATAATGGAATAGAATTGAGAGGACAAAGAAAATAATTGAAGGAAGAGGTGAGTGAGAGAGATAGTAGAACAGAGAGGACAGTTTAATGTCACAGTCACGCAATTTTAACAAAATATGCTTGATTAGCTCAAGGTCAAAATAGGAAATAAACAGAAAAAAAGAAAAAGAAAAGAGTCTATTGAAATATTTTTACCAAGCACAACCCAACCATTTAGATCCGACCTGAGGGATAATTTGTTACAAGTTCACTACTGTCTGTCTACCCAACAAGCAAGTCATGAACTGTCTTTATTTGAATCGATTGGCCCAACTTCGAACAAGCTAAAGGCATGAGCGACAAGAATCAAGAGCATGCCTTAGCCGAGCTAGTTGGCTAAGGGTAGAATAGAGGAGAAAAAGAAACATCACAAAGATTCACTTGACCGGGGCCTGCGACAAATCAGATATTTTTCGTGTCTTTTTACTTTTCTGATTCGATAAAGCACTATGGTGACCACCTCCCTACAACATTTAAATTTCATTCAATTCATATTTTATTTGAATTTACATTTCATTTACCTTTTTATTAGCCTTTCAATCGTTTTTATATCCTTCAATACCTAGTCTCAGTCTTTTTTCTCATTCATTTCACCAGTTAATACCTTCATTTCACCGGTTAATACCTTCATTTCATCTTTTAATTTGTTCGTCCATCTCTCTGTTTGTGTCTAACTCACCAACGAATCAAAATTAATCAATATTCAACTTTCTAGTAATATCGATAGTTCATATTCATCCACTAATTTTATACCCAGATAATCTTTGTTTCTGTTGGCAAAGTTTAACATATATATAAACATTGGTTATTATAATATTATTTGTTGGAATACTTTCTTTGATATTGCGTACAAGTGCATAATCAACATACTTTGATAAGACATTTAGGCATTGAATACTCGGAGTTTTGATTAATATATTCGCATTTATTATGTTTGTCATAATTTCTCAAAGAATGGTATATTATATTGTAGTGATATGAAAGAATATGTATCAAGTGATTATGCCAATGTAGAATGAAATGAAGAAAATAATGAGAATGAAGACGATTACGAGAATGAAAGTGGGAAAAATGTCTTCATGTCATGTGTGTATTATTGGAAACGAAACATAGAACTGTCCTTGACACAAACAAGTTTGAGAAATAATGTGCCCTTCAAAGCTCTTACAATATTATAATTCACGAATGATATGGCAAAAGAATGGAAAAAATTTAAAAGACAATGATTTAGATTTAGATTTTTACCGAACCAACTAGAAAATATGAAATTAGTAAACCAAGCAATAACACAAATCCCTGAAAATCTTTGACTGCTTGGTTGTTGGTGCCGATAAGAAAATGCACAAGCATTAAATAAATATAAAGTCCCTTTAGTGCTAACTTTCTTGCTAGCCGTTCTTTTTCAAAAATAAAATACTTGATTGATTTTTTTTTAATAGTTTCGCCGCCCAGTAGAATAGTCTGACAGTGGGTGAGTAAAGTCTATGTATATTTAGTGTCTAATATTTTGATTGTGTTTATTTAGTCCATAAAATTTTTGATTTATATCTATATAATTCAATCTCAAACATTTGTTAAAAACTCCTGACAGTTCTGGTCACGCGTCAATCACGTGATAGATATAGAGTGAGTTTTCTTTGTTAGGGAAGAAAAAAAAAATGCAAGCATAACCAAAGTTCTTAGAAGTTTTTTTCTCGAATAAGAAAAAGTGTTTTCCTTTTCTTTTCTCACCACCAATCTATCAAACAAGAGAAAACAAGTAAAAATTAGCAATTTCTTCTATCTTTTCTTTTCTTTTCTTCTAATCTCTATCTATTTTGTCCCATCAAATAAGAAAAAAAAAAGGAAGCAAAATGGATTTCTTTTCCTACCTTTTTCCCCATTATATTTCCTCTTCTCTCTCTTTTTCTGATTCGGGATTTAATTTCCTTTCTCTCCTTGCGTATCATATTGATTGTATTTTTTTCTCCCTCCAGCTCCATCAGACTCAAATAATTAACATACTCACAGCGAGAGAGAGAGAGAGAGAGATACCTCGAGTATGGAACCCAAGAAAGGACTGTCAACAATTTCTGCAGATAATACGAGGACGAATGTGCTGCCTCTATGTGCCCGAAAATATGGCTCAGCTTCTCTCATCATCTTCACAAAATTCTCATTTTCCGCCATTGAATTCCACCCATTTCCACAGCTGCCATTACTACAGCACCTGAGAAACAACCTTTTCTTCTCACTTCTCTCCTTTCCCAAACACCCAACATTCCTCATCAAATCAAAGTTCTTCCTCCAAAGAAGATTTGTTTGGCTCCATAGATTGCAAAATGGTGCCCAATCTTCACCATCACGTTGCTGGAAGAACCATGACCTTGATTTCAATGTCATAGCCATGAATATACAGACCCAAAAATCCAGTGAAGAAAATTTACTGCAGAAAGAAAATCCCACGTGAAGTGGATCAGAAATATATAGCAAAGCGAAGAAGTTTGAGGTGGAGAGAAAATGATCGGGAAAGGACAGATCATAATTGAACAATGCTATATGGACTTAAAAATTAGATTTGATAATCTCAACCATTAATTTCACTGTAGATTCCAGCATTTATTGAGACTCACTATTTATTCAATAGTTAAAATTACTAAGTTTAATTTTTAAGTCTATTTTTTAAATCTATTTAACATTACTCGTCATAATTTTAAGGCTTTGAGAATCTTTTAAAACCTGCCAGGTGGGCCTTGATTGTTTGAAGAGATATGTACGTGGGATTGTAATTTGTATCGAGCCTGCTTTCGGGGAAAAATTCAAACGGATATGCATGTAAGGGTTTGTTTGGTTGCGGAGTTATGGGTTTACATGGAGAAAAATTGGTTCCATGTTATTACCAAGGGAATCTCATTGTACACCTCGAAAGATTTTTTGCTTCGTACTGTTAGAGATTAATTTTTCATAATATATATTTAATATGTTAAAATATTACAACGTGACTTTTTTATTAATTTCTGTTATTTATTATGTCAAAAATCACCCTGTGAACATTGAAGGAATAAGTAATAGAAATTAACGAAAAGACCATGTTATAATATTTTAAGAGTGTTGTTATTTGAATTTAAAAAATTTAATTTAATTTGTTGATATAGTGATACGACTTTATTATAACTATTGAATCAACATCAAGTTTCAATATTTGATGAGTTCACAATCAATCTAAATATCATATAACTATTGAATCAACATCAAGTTTCAATGTTTGATAAATCCACAATCAATCCAAATGTCATTATGAATTATTCAGTAAAAAGTAATGCTACAAAACCCAAATAAAACTCAAAAAGTTATAACTCAAATGCATATTATCCCTTTAATGAGTGAATCCCAACAATTTTTTCAGTATAGTCCACTCACCTCACACTCATTTAAGGGTTGATATACATTTAAGTTTTAATTTTTGAATTTTATTTGGATTATGTAGCATTTTTCTTCAGTAAATGTGATCTCAATAGTTTTGCTCTTATTTTTAATACATTAAAAGCGCAATTTGAACGTAATATTGGGGAGTACAAAATGAAAATGCATATTAAAAAAGTATTTGTTTATATCATAATCTTACCTTCTTTTGAGGACATCTTCACCTTATTCTGTATTGTCATGTAAATGCTTGTGAGGCATTTTAGGACAAGGGATCCAAGATTTTGCTCATGGGGATGACATGCACCGGCTACCAAACAGGATATTATGCGAAAAACATACTAAATGATTTGGTTTGTACTAGGTCAGGATATCTACTCCTTGAGTCATGCTCAGTTGTGTCTTAAGATTCCAATGGCATATTGGCATGTGATCTGTGCTTATTAGTTATTCATTTGAAAGGTTGTCAGCTGACCTACAGCTATGGACTTTTAGGTTAATAAGGATAGGCGTGTTTTTGTTGGTTTAAAGGACAACTAAAGGTATAAAGTTTAATTTATTCGTAATAACATACATATATATCGATTAGTTATTATCCGTGTTTGAATGCATAAAATAATAAAAAAATAATTAATAATAAATATATTTGTATTCACATTCAAAATTAAATCACAAACATACAGGATAAAGAAAAAAATTTAAACACTGATTATATTAAGGGTGAACATTGATAGTGATGGTGGGTGGTAATGGTGATGGGCGGAGACGATCGTCGTAATTATGACAACAGTGGGTGACGATGGTGGTAATGGTGGACGATGATAATGGTGATTCGTAGTGGCGGTGGTGGTCAATGATGATGGTGGAGTGAGTGACGACGAGTGTTTTTGAACAACAATATGATAAGTGGTGACGAATGACGATTGTGATGGTGGTGGTAGGTATGGTGGGGTAGGTAATAAGGAGTGGCGACGGTGGTGGGTGATGACGAGTGGCAGTAGTTGGTGGTAATAGGTGCAATGGAAGTAGATGATAGTGGCTGACGACGATAGTAGACAACAACGGATGGTGGTAAGTTGTGATACTGGGCGATGGCAACAATAGTGATAATGGGCGACGATAGACGACAGTGATAGTTTTGCATATGTCATTATTGGCAAAATAAATGGTTATATTATCCTTGTTTTCAAAAAATAAATAAAACAAAGGCTGTCCATGGCGAAAGTATTTTAATATTTTCTTAATTTCATTTTAGTATTTTTTTTAATTTCATTACTCATACTGCAAGTTGTAACAATCATTTAAAAATACCAAAGAAAGTAATAGAAAAGCATCAGTCATTCAAACATAGAAGATAACTACAGTATTAAGATATGTATTATCCCGAAAGTTTAACTTTTTAAAGTAAAAGCTATGACTTTTCGAACTTAATAGTCATAACTGTCAAGGATATGATTGATCATAAAATATGATAATTAATTATAAAAATTATAATTTTTAAATATCAAACTACACCTTTTAAAAGTGAAATTAAAAACGATTGAAATAATAGCTTTGACTTTAAATATATAATTTTAATAAACTATGTATTATATGAATTCAAATGAGATTTACTATTTCTAAATGCCGCATCCACTCGTATATGGTTGGTGACATATGATTACAAAAATTTGAAGAAATTTTGGGATGTAAGAATTTTGGATCGACACGAATAATGTAAAATTGTCACGATTAATACGTTTGACCAATATTATGATAATAAAATATCAATTTTTTGTCATCTTTTAATTAAGTATTGATATAATAGTTGTACAAAAAAAAACGATGTTTGTACTTATTTTTATTATTATATTTTGTAAATTAATTTTTAGTTTATAAAAAAACTAAAAGCCTGAGTTCGATAAAAAATAATAAAATCTTAAACTTACATATTAGTATTAAAATTTTAATTTATAGATTATATGAGTCAACCCAAATATAACATAAAAATAAATAAGTTGAGTCAATACTCAACACAAATTCATAAATAATATGATACAATATAATTGACACGACACGATTACTACTATACCAAAATGCCAAACATGCAAAAAAATATTCACCATGCGGCCAAAAATGCAAAAATGCAAAAATGCGAAAAAGAAAAATAATCATCGTGTCCTTCATGGAAAAACACTCGTGTCATTATATGTATAATAATGTTATATTGACCAATATTTCTTACTAAAATTTTCATCTCAAATAATGTGACACAGTTTTTACTATTAAATAAGTGGATTCTATTAATACTTAATGATAGACATTATGTCACATTACTTGAGATAAAAAACTTTGTAAGTATAATTTTACTGTTATATGTATCATTGTCCTCCAAAAATTTAAGGAATACATTTCAACTTAGCCACCAATCATGCATGGGCGCATGTACAATGGAAGGGCCGACCCCTAGTTTTAACATTTATTAAATTAATTGTGAGTTTTAATATTAGATGAAATACACTTTCAATTCAACAGTTATAATCCATATTAAATTATCAAATTAGATCTAAAAATAATATTTTCATTGGTTTAAGTATTGCACCTTATAATCATTGATAATTTCATTAATTTGGGCATGCACCTAGTCAAAGACTTAATTCAATATAGTCATCGGATTAATTGTGAGTTCCAATATTAAATAAAGTACACAGGGATGGATTTACATTGGGGGGGCAGTGAGGGCAACTGCCCTGGTGCAATTTTAATTTTTTTTTTATAAATTTATAAGTTTTCACAATTTGCCCCCTAAAAATTTGAAAAACTTTATCTCTACTTCTATATTTCAATGACACTTTTAGGTCTAATCTAAACTAATTTATTTACTAAAAAATGGAAAACAAGAATGAAGAAACCAAAGCAAAAATAAACTCACCATCAGGGAATTCTGGATGATGGAACGGAACAACACGTTGGTTGATCGCCCCCTATGAGCCTCCATGTCGGCCTCGAAATGCAGTGTCTCACTCACTGCATTAGCGACATAAGGATCCGACAGAATAGAATCATCGACCCTGATCACTCTGTTCATGTGATCAGTGGCTCGGGGATTCCACTCTGCGGCCTCCCCCCGAGGCGGAACGAGAGGAGGGGTCTGCTGTTGTTGCTGTTGCTGCTGCTGCTGCTGTTGCTGTTGTCGGGGCTGCTGTTGTTGTTGCTGTTGAGGGGGAGCAGGCGGTAATCCACGATCCCTCCCGCTTTGAGGTTGAGCGGGAGATGCCCTGGGTCCCCGGCTGAGGCCGTCATGCCGATGTTTTTACCCTTCTCTCCTCTTCCATCTGAGGATCCCGGTCTCGCACCTGACCCTGACCGGGAGCCCTCGAAGAATTGGCGGAACTGGTTCCTGCCGGAGTACCGCCGGTCGTCCCTCGACCTCTCCCGGCTGCGAGGGATTGCCTCTGCCTAAGAAACCCCAAATTGATGCGAGGGGCGTTGGACATCGCTTCCTCGAGAGCGTCTTCGGCGTCCAAAGATTGGAGAATTTGAAAATCGGGCCACAAGTCGCCTCCCGAAGTCCCCACCTCGGCGTCCGAAGGAGCAACGTCCTCTCTAACCCCGACCTCCTCAGCAACTCCCTCTACCTCTCCCTCTGAAGCCCGATCCGGGTCTTCCTCCAAGTTTTGCTCGACCTCTAGCCTCGCCGCCTGATCAAAGAGCTCTGACCACTGCGAAGGCTCGAAAGGTTGAGGGAGCTGTGAAAACTTCTTATACCCGGGGGTATAGTGCAGCAGATTGTGGGCAGCTCGGCCAAATCCGTCGGCGCCCGTGAAGCTCCAAACTGTTACTAGGTCGGCAAAGTTGACCAGCGACCGAGGGGGTGGAGCTGTTTCCCGAGAAGGAATATCTGCACAACAAAAAAGATTGTCATGAACATGAGAAGTCCCAAGAAACAAATAAAGAACCCAAAGGAACCGACGTACTTGTCGTTCTCCATTCCCGAGAGCAAAATAAGTCATTGTACTCGGGACCAACACCCCTCTCCCAACATCCCTTGAAGATCAAGATGTCGTCCTTGTACCCCTTGTCCGAGTCAGGAAGATGGGTTACAAGGTACATGGAGGGGTCCCTGGCTTTGAGGTAGAAATGTTGGTGGGGCATGACTCTTAGGAGGGAGTAACAGAAAAGGAGATCATTGAGCCCAATATTCACCCCGAGGCGCCTATTGAGCTCTAGGACCCCCATAATTATCCGAAAGACGTTGAGGCAGCATTGCCCGGGGAAGAGACGGAAGCGAGACAGGAACTGAAGAAGTAGGGGGGGTAAAGGAAACCTAATTCCACCCTCTATGATGGCCTTGGTATAGAAAGGCATGGCATCCGCAGCCCCGAAGGTAGGAGAGTTCAACAAAGGGTTAAAACCCACTACGTCCACGCTCGGGGGGATGCCATACTTAGCCCTGAACCTATCGATCTGCGCCTCGCCTGTCACCTTGTATTTCCCTGACCCCGAGGGACCAGCCGATGGATTCTCGGGAGCAGGGCGACGACGAGGCATCTCTAAAAGAAAGGGAAGGAAAAGGTGTTCTCTTGAAAACCTGAGGAAGTTCCCCGAGGGTTTAAATCAAGACGTACCGACCGGATGACACCACCGTTCAATCGGAAAACAAGAAGGCTAGGAGGACGATAAAGAAGAAGGTTATGAAACTCACCCGAAGACGTCGAAAACGGAGTTTTTCAGGAAAAGCTTTAAAATGACTCGCACCGGAAAGACCAGGAGTCAACAATGGGTTTACTGACTGTGATTTTAAGAGAAGATGTTGTCGACGATGGCTGAGGAAACAAAAACTCCGGCGAGCAGATTCTGGGTCAGAGATCGGAATGGCAAAACGATGGAAACCAGAGAAGAACCCCCTTTATATAGGGGGGAAACTGTCATCATTGGGCGGGAGAACCAAAACAGCGCATTTAATGCGCACGACGTCCCAAGCCGGGGAAAGCTGCTCGAGGCCATAATGAAGGACGGATGGCAGTTGGAAAACCCTTCGTCTCCTGACAACGCGTGTCCTCGGCGTCAGAAGATCGAAGGCTGGGGGCAGTTGATGGGACTCTTCTGAAAAGCCCTATGATGAAGACACGTGTCCTCGGGGTTTCTAGAACAATGTTGCTCGGATTCAAGCACCATCGGCAAAAGGCGTCCTCTCCCCCGAGGTACCTCTCATATAGGATCACATATTCGGTGCATTATACAACGACACGTGTCCTCGGTCGTGTGTATACCTCGGAAACACACCACCCCTCGGTCCCCGAGGTGAGTCTTTCCTCGGTGCCGAGGGTCACTCTATCCTGGACGCTTCCTCTACTCCCGGATAACGCTACTGACGTACGGGACATCAGCCTATGCCAGTCTAGACTATTCATCATAACCTCGTTTTAGCACAAGTAATGTCAGAACACGCTGGAATACCGACGTCACAGCCAATAAGGGATGGACGCGTGGCAAATAATGTCACATCAGAAGCAGACAGACGCATGCCGTCGCTGACACGCGACTTGGGAAAGCAAACAAATTAATTGCACCCTTCTGTTGACGAGACCGCATTCAATGCGGTAAGGTTCGGATATGAAAGGCAATAAATGTTCCTATTACAGAGCATTTATTGCATCCTTCCCGAAAGGATCATATTGTACCGTCGGCGTCCCGACGGCTCATAATTGATTGCTCGGGATCCCGAGCAATCAATTAGAGAAGACATTCCTCATCAAATCAATACACACGCTACCTGTGCCTGATGATCACCTACTGACCACACTGACAGCAATCATGAGCTTCTAAGGTATAAATACTCCTCCCAAAAGGCAAAGCAGGTATGCAATCACAAACTCACTACTACAAAATATTCTCATCAGTGTTTTCTCCTTCCTCTCTCTCATTCAAAGACTGACTAGACCGTCGGAGGGGATACGCCGGAAAACACTCCGGCGCCCTTCTAACTTGTTCTCCTTTGTTCCAGGAAATACCTTTCCCAAGTACAGGATCGT
Organism: Ilex paraguariensis; assembly: GCA_963454935.2. Taxonomy (NCBI): domain Eukaryota; kingdom Viridiplantae; phylum Streptophyta; class Magnoliopsida; order Aquifoliales; family Aquifoliaceae; genus Ilex; species Ilex paraguariensis. The sequence continues at coordinate 9,588 of CAUOFW020001099.1, forward strand.
TCTTCCTTTCCCAGGATCTTCCTTTGCCATTCCAGGTTGCCACCGTTCCTTGTAGGCTGTTTCAAGCAGTGTGTTTGGCCACTCAACCGGCTCACTCAAAGTTCACCAGGAGAGAGAGCTGTTCCCAATATTTTTTATATTGTGCAGGATCTTGCACGCACATTTTGCATATGTCATTATTGGCAAAATAAATGGTTATATTATCCTTGTTTCAAAAAATAAATAAAACAAAGGCTGTCCATGGCGAAAGTATTTTAATATTTTCTTAATTTCATTTTAGTATTTTTTTTTAATTTCATTACTCATACTGCAAGTTGTAACAATCATTTAAAAATACCACAGAAAGTAATAGAAAAGCATCAGTCATTCAAACATAGAAGATAACTACAGTATTAAGATATGTATTACCCCGAAAGTTTAACTTTTTAAAGTAAAAGCTATGACTTTTCGAACTTAATAGTCGTAACTGTCAAGGATATGATTGATCATAAAATATGATGATTAATTATAAATATTATAATTTTTAAATATCAAACTACACCTTTTAAAAGTGAAATTAAAAATGATAGAAATAATAGCTTTGACTTTAAATATATAATTTTAATAAACTATGTATTATATGAATTCAAATGAGATTTACTATTTCTAAATGCCGCATCCACTCGTATATGGTTGGTGACATATGATTACAAAAATTTGAAGAAATTTTGGGATGTAAGAATTTTGGATCGACACGAATAATGTAAAATTGTCACGATTAATACATTTGACCAATATTATGATAATAAAATATAAATTTTTTGTCATCTTTTAATTAAGTATTGATATAATAGTTGTACAAAAAAAAACGATGTTTGTACTTATTTTTATTATTATATTTTGTAAATTAATTTTTAGTTTATAAAAAAACTAAAAGCCTGAGTTCGATAAAAAATAATAAAATCTTAAACTTACATATTAGTATTAAAATTTTAATTTATAGATTATATGAGTCAACCCAAATATAACATAAAAATAAATAAGTTGAGTCAATACTCAACACAAATTCATAAATAATATGATACAATATAATTGACACGACACGATTACTACTATACCAAAATGCCAAACATGCAAAAAAATATTCACCATGCGGCCAAAAATGCAAAAATGCGAAAAAGAAAAAATAATCATCGTGTCCTTCATGGAAAAACACTCGTGTCATTATATGTATAATAATGTTATATTGACCAATATTTCTTACTAAAATTTTCATCTCAAATAATGTGACACAGTTTTTACTATTAAATAAGTGGATTCTATTAATACTTAATGATAGACATTATGTCACATTACTTGAGATAAAAAACTTTGTAAGTATAATTTTACTGTTATATGTATCATTGTCCTCCAAAAATTTAAGGAATACATTTCAACTTAGCCACCAATCATGCATGGGCGCATGTACAATGGAAGGGCCGACCCCTAGTTTTAACATTTATTAAATTAATTGTGAGTTTTAATATTAGATAAAATACACTTTCAATTCAACAGTTATAATCCATATTAAATTATCAAATTAGATCTAAAAATAATATTTTCATTGGTTTAAGTATTGCACCTTATAATCATTGATAATTTCATTAATTTGGGCATGCACCTAGTCAAAGACTTAATTCAATATAGTCATCGGATTAATTGTGAGTTCCAATATTAAATAAAGTACACAGGGATGGATTTACATTGGGGGGCAGTGAGGGCAACTGCCCTGGTGCAATTTTAATTTTTTTTTTATAAATTTATAAGTTTTCACAATTTGCCCCCTCTAAAAATTTGAAAAACTTTATCTCTACTTCTATATTTCAATGACACTTTTAGGTCTAATCTAAACTAATTTATTTACTAAATAATGTGTTAAATGATGTAGTCTCAAAGAATAAATTCAAGAGTTCTAATTAAAATAATGTTATTTTTAATATCTCCGCTGTCGTGTCATTAGGTCAACAATTAAGAATAAATTTTTAGACCCCAATAGAGCGATTCCTTATATTCTTATAAAAATTTAGATTTAAGTTTCTTTTATACAATTCAATATCATCACCCTCTCTTCGGTCTCTCTTTTTATCTCCAATTTTCTCTTTTCCCTTACACACCAACGAATTATTATTTAAAATATATTCGCAAAATCGCAACAAGTTTGATGATTGTTATTTGGTCGTTCTCTTCTATTTTCTCTCTCGGACAATGCTCTCTTGATAATTGAATTCTTAATTTTTTGCATGTTCAACATTTAAATTTTGATATTTGAAATTTGATTATAATAAATTATATTTTAGAATAAATTATTCCGATTAATTGGTTTTCATTATATTTTTAACTTATATATAAATAATTAGTTGTCCCCAATGCAAAAAATATTTTGGCTTCGCTCTTGGGAGCACACTTTCAATCTAACAGTTATAGTTGATTAAGTGATCAGATTATATTCTCAAATTATTTCGAAATAACAATTTTCTATTGGTTTAAGTATTGCACAATTATTGATAGTTTCATTTATTTGGGCATTCACGATCCTGCCGCATGATTCAAAACTTGTTCCGGGACTGTTTTAACATAAGCACTTAACATTACATGTCTAACCCTTAGGGTGGTTCAATGGCTAAGTCTGACTTTTGATAATCCAGAGGTCTCAGGTTCAACATTTATTATACTCCTAAGGGTCAGTCACTTTTGTTACTCAGAGAACATGTTCTAAACTCATTCGGACTACAATGATCAATATCCGAACTCGAGAAAATAATCAACGTAAGCCTATAAATAATTAAAAAAAAAATGCCCACCTTGCTTTCGTGGACAAAGTCGGGGTTGGGTTACATTTTAGAATCTTACTGTAGAGTGTACCTAAAAGGATATGAGCTTGTGTCATATGCACGCTGTAGAAGATGATTTAGATTCTCTCTAATAATTTTTTTTTTTCAATTTTCCATAGCGGCAGATCATCCATAGACAATTGAAACAAAAAGGTCTCATTCGTCTAGAGAAAGGATATCTCCATTCCCTTGATGATAACTCCAAAGAGAGATCGTTGGTGAACGAATAACCACAATCGGAGCCGGTGACAGTGCGGTTTAGAAGCCAAAAAAACAGCTAAAAAGTGCTGAACAACTACAAATGGAAAGAAGTGTGTCAGCTGTGCAAAGTGAAAACGTGTTTAAAAGGGTTTCAAAAAATGCAGAGATATATTGAGATTATGCTTTAGATAGATCAAGAACTAAATTGAGAGGGAGGAGGGAGAGAGAAAGGCACACCATATTTCAATGCAAACAGGGAGGTTGCTGTCAGTTGGAGTTCGAGGTGGGTGGGTGTTCTGCTGCTCCTGCTGAGAGTCACCTTGTGGAGAAGACCCGGGAGGAGGATCAGCATATTTTGGAGCTTCTGGATGAGTAGGATAACCTGTAAATATGTGGACGAGTATACAAAAATGATGACCTATACATGTATGCATACAAACACATGTATGATGAAGAAATACAAACCACAAAGAGGTCGGATATCGACAGCATTTATATCAAATGAAACCCAAAAAACCACGAAACATTAGAACTCAGACTTGGTTTTACCTTGGTGCGGGGGAACACCAGGCTGCTGTTGATTGTCATCAGTCATCTCTCTGCATATGTCTGCGGATGTTGACAACCACTAATTGTTTATAGGACCGCATCCAGACTTCTTACTCATTCAATCAGGGAAAAACAGTGAAAAGAGATTCATTCAACCTATTGTTTCGTAAGGAAAAATACTTCAGAAATAGATTTTTTAAAACTAGAATGATGTGTCACAGATATTTGTGCAAATATTATAATATTAATGACTCTGGGTAAGCATATGTTCTGTCCTCATACAAGAGTGATAGATCACAGTAAAAGTTAGATTGTAGGGGGCTCATCAACTCAAAACATATAGTTCCAGAGTATAATCTGTGCCCAAATCGATGCTACACTATATTACAACAACGCAGGCAATCCGTTCCTAAACTAAAACATCTCATAGTCATGTCCAGTGCAAACCAACTTGAATTAGTGAAGACCATTAAAATGTTCATAACCAAGGAAGCCACGTCCACCTCCGCGGATGATCAGCGGTCTCTTTCTTAGGAGCCAAAGTGATTCTGTCAGCATGAGCAACAGCCCATTTACTGAAATCTGGAGAAGAAACCAGCCCTTCCAATGCCTTTTTTGTAGACTCCCTACTGAATTTTTCCCATTCATCCTTCGAGAATTCTCTTCTTTCAGGCGTGTCATGGTAGGTAGAATAGAATGTGCCTGAATCTGACAACTGCCTTGGTGACGTCCTGCTTGAACCTAACAGAATTATAGGTAAAAGTGAATGTTATATGGGTACTACATAATTTATTATTATGACGCATTAAAAATAAAGCAAACCTCTGATTGGAGTACTGTATGGAGCTTTGTTGTTGGGCCTGGACCCATAAAAATCTGCAACGGGAGATGAATAAGTCTGATACCTATGGTTGCTCTTGTCTGGTCTGCATAATTTTCTGCATAGAGGTTTTGAAGCTAAAAACATATGCATAAAATGATATAAAACAGCCCATATGGGAAATGTACAAATATGTGGCAGATATAGCAGAGCATTGCAAACATGCCACCAAAATTCCAAGAGCTTAAGAAACCGCATCATTGAGGTCAGCGATTTTAAATATTCGGTCTATCCAAACACATTTTCTACCTCGAGGCACCTCTTCATATAATTTCTGGTCATGGATTTTAATACATGAAGTGGAAGGAAATAATTAAGCTCAAAATGATAACGTACACTGACTTGTACAAGTGACGCACGAATCTTGGCCGGGTAATTTTCCTCAATATTGATGAAAGCAGTATTCCACATATCAATGCTTCCGCTGCCAGCAAAGGATCAACAGAACTCTGAAAACAATACAACTTCATTTTTACAATTCTCTTCAAAGAATGAGTTCACCAAACTCAACAGAAGGGGCCATAAATAACCGAATATAAATTTTTTTGAAAGTAGGAAACAGATTCTCAATTTTTTTTCAGGGAAGCTAAGAACCTGAAGAATCATAACAGAAGCAAAAATACGAATGGACCAGGCAACAAAATTAGCTACGCCTATGTCAATGGATCCATCTTCTGTCAGGACAAGTTTGTGAACAACCCAGAAACCCAACCAAGCTCCACCAAGAACAAGGAAAACCAGGAGAAACATTGCCAACTGCAACACAAAATCAGTGCCAGTTAGGACCAACAGTCCACAGAATGCTATATCTGCAGAAATTCATCTCCAATGCCAAATCTGAAGACAGCAGGAAAGTATCAGGAAGTGCTCTCAGTCGTGGAGGAGAGGCTGGGATCAAATGAAATACTGTTGTAATAAACTAAATACTGTGGCAAAATCTTTCAATTATGCATTCGCATCAAGAGGTTAAGATAATTAGAGGAGAACATTGTGCATATAGCTATGAGAGGTAGACCGTAGCAAAATGAAATACTGTTGTAATAAACTAAATACCGTGGCAATATCTTTCAATTATGCATTCGCATCAAGAGGTTAAGATAATTAGAGGAGAACGTTGTGCATATACCTATGAGAGGTAGACCCGTCTAGAGAACAAGGAAGTGCATTACAGTGAAGCCATTCATAGACAAAAAATGGGAACATATCAGGAGTAAACTGAAGGCCCAAAATCTTGAAGTACATAACCTTGTTGAATTTATATTAAACTTGAAAGCCAAATAATAACTGCTAATTTAAGGTGAGGATATTGATATGAACACCAAACACAGTGAAGAATTAGATGGAATCTTAATATTCCTGCAAATGAAGGGAATTTCTACCTACGGTGGGCATCTTAACTTCCTTTAACTGTCACTTAATCATGCGGGTTAATTGCAGATATTGAAAATGCCTACTGTATGATAGTATAAGGGCACCTTCGGCACAAGCAGAGGAAACCTCCTAACAACTTGATGATTGTTTTTTTGTTGGTGAGAAGTGGGGACAGAAGCTTGCGAGTCATGCACAAATTTGCATTAACTGGTGCATTTATCGGCCAAAAGCATTTCCTTGGTACTCCATCAAATGCACTGTACAGTTGCCATGTATTTCTGCAGAATAAAGACTTATGAAATGCAACTCCTTTGCCATCAGACAAAGAGCATTGAAGATCATGCAATTGGAAAAAAACTCAAGACTCACTTGATATAAAGTTTTTGCTGTGCCACACAATTGACTACAAACTAGAAAATAATTTGGAACTCTGTTTGGTTGGAGTTACCTGAAACTGAAAACCCACATAATTTCCTGGTCCTAAAGTATAACAGTTAAGACAACCAAAAAAGAAAGATGTACATCCTATTAACTAGCCTTCCACATCAACAGACAACAGCTATTACAAGGTTTCTCCATTTAGGCAGCTAACCAACCATAACATCCAACAAGAAGTTCCAGCTTAAAGACCCGAGCCATGCTTTGACTACTTGCAAAGACACAAGGATAACTACCAGAATTACCAATAGGAAACTTACATACAGGATTGTACATGTCTTCGCTGATTCCGAGCTCCACAAGAATTGAACGCAATAACCTAGGGACATAGCGAAGTACGAAAGATCCCAAGCCAACCTAAACAAAATGATACGATCCACCTAAATTTCTTTCACAGCACCATAGAAAGTGCAACCAAAGGAGTACAGTATATTAATAAAATATAGATACCCACCATAGATGAATATAGAAATATTGCAAGTGAATTTTTTTGCCCAGTCGGGAGAAGCTTCATTCCCTGTCAATGACACAAGAAGGCTGTTGGAACTGAAAATACTCCATAAATAAATTCAAAAACCAGAAGCATAATTTGAATCAATATTAAAGCAGTAATAGTATGAGTTTGAGGACTGTAAGAAAACAAACTGCCTCATTCCCTGGCAATGACACGAGAAAGTTGCTGGCACTGGAAATACTAAATACATAAATTCAGAAAACAAAATATAAATTGAATCAATATTACAGCAAATATAATAGTATGAGTTTGACTATAAAAAAAGAAACAGTATTTGCAAAAAAGTGTTTTACATATCTATAGGGCATATGTGAAAGTTCTGAACTTGAACCACTGGAGTCAAAAATAAACAAAAAAACAAGTCACCTCAACTACAATTGTGATGCCCCAAACATGACAATTGGATAAATATAATAAAATTTAGTTATTTGATTTACCCACTAAACTAGTGTAAATCAATTAGATTGATATATAAAGAAGCATTGAAATGAGGGCATAAATGAGGTGAGTTCCAAATTTGCGGTTAGCCTTTATGTCAAAAAAAAATCACGTAAATCACTAAACTTGTTTTTTAGCCTTTGTTATTATTGCCACAAGAATTGACTCACGTGAGTTTAGAATGGAGTAAAACAAATTGAGGAATAAATGGGCAGATTTGTCATTAGGAATAGACTACACATTACTCTTGAAGGCATCTATATATACATATAGTATTTAAGGGTTTGAGAATCAATTGGGCTGCGGCTATACTAGAGAGAGATAGAGAGAGAGAGAAAGAGAGATGATAGGCTGTCAAAAGAAATGGTGGAACCAGGTCTTGACCAAATGTGAGAAGAACATTAAGAATAGGAGAAACATAGGAAGAAATTTCTTTGACCCAAAGATTCAATGGTTTATCTATGTCCAATTTGGTGAGATTTGAAAGCATTGTTTGTGATAGTTGGGACTTTACATCTAGTTGCTTCGATATTAATTATAACTGATTTATCTCACAATATGCATTAATATGTAAATCTCTTTATGCAGATTTAGTTTCATTGTTATCGTCGTTGTATTCTACTTGATTGCTTAACCATTGTGGTTTCATTATTCCTCTCTGCTTTTGTCTAATGTATCGTGGTGTTTGTTGTGCTAAAAATATTTTTATTAGTGAAGTGTTTTGGGACCTATCAACACATGCGTCAAGTGTGCTCAGTGGCATGGTTATGGTTATGAAATGTGATTGTGGCCTTGAGGGGCATGTATGATACTAGAATGCACCAAGTGGCGCCTAGCATGTTGTTGAGACGAACTAAATATGAAACCATGGGTGATTTGAAACATTCGAGTATGCGTTTCATACGGTTTTATTAAGTGTGTTTATGATCAATATTCTTTTTTATCTCATGCTTTTGCGGTTAGTTGTTTGAATATTTATTAACATTTTTGACTTCGTATATTGTGTTTTAAATTGCTTACTGGGCCTCAAGCTCACCCCCCCCCCCCCCAATTTGCCCCTCTAAAATATAGGTTGATTTCATGGTATAAAGCAATAGAGGGTCGGATTGAGCAAAGATTAGACAATTCCAAGGAAGAATGAGTTTTGTAATATTTTACATTTTTAGCTGACAGAAAAATTATATGATATTTAATTTTGGGAGACTTTATTGATTATGGGAGATATTAGTGCTCTATTTGTATGGAAAAATTAGCTCGCACATCAAATTTGAGAGATCAAGTTCGGAACATCACATAATGGTATAAGAACTTACAAATTAGTTCTTGAATAGGAACTGTCGGGAAGTAAGCTAGTCGGGCTTAGTGATAGTTAAAATATGTGGTTGGAGTATAGATAAATTATAATGTTTTTATCAGAGTGAGTAACAGCAGAAATTATTTTTAAGCACATTAGAATAATTTAGAAGTTGGCAAGTTAAAGCACAATTACACCAAGAAGGACAAAATAAAATAAAAGAAAAGTAAGGCAACTAACGATTGCAATTCACTTAAAGTAAGCAGTGGTACATTTGCAGCTTATTGTCTTATTTGATACAATGTATTCTGTAACACCAATTGAACTAATAGGTAGCTTTGGTACAGGGACTTTGCAAATGACCAGAAATCAAAAAAGAATAAAAATTAAGAATCAGGACGATTAAAACAAAGGAATAGAATTCTTTGGACTTCCTTAGGCTAGTGTTTAGAATAACAGTGTGGGAGATTGAGTAAGAGTGAGGTTGAAAAACATGACCAAATTCATTAATCAGAGTGCACAGTATAAACGATTTTAAACATATTATAAAAAACCTAGATTTAACAAATTTTGAGGACGAAATTAATTTTAATGAGGAGAAAATGTGATGCCCCAAACCTGATAATTGGATATATAAAACAATATTTAATTATTTGATTTACCCACTAAACAAGTGTAAATCAATTAGATTGATATATAAAGAAGCATTGAAATGAGGTGAGTTCCAAATTTGCGGTTAGCCTTTATGTCAAAAAAAATGTTTATAAATCAATAGACTTGTTTTTTAGCGTTTGTTATTGCCACAAGAATTACCTCACGTGAGTTTAGAATAGGGCAAAGAAAATTGAGGAATAAATGGACAGATTTTTCATTAGGGATAGATTATACTTTAATCTTGAAGGCATCTATATATACATCAAATATTTTAGGGTTTGGGAATCAATTGGGCTGCAGCTATACTAGAGAGAGAGAGAGAGAGAGAGAGAGAGAGAGAGAGAGAGATGATAGGCTGTCAAAAGAAATGGTGGAAACAGGTCTTGACCGAATGTGAGAGGAACATAAAGAATAAGAGGAAATCAAGTGTGGTTTAGTGAAGAAACATAGGAAGAAATTTCTTTGACCCAAAGATTCATCAGTGTATCTTTGTCCAATTCTAGTGAGATTTGAAAGCATTGTTCTTGATAGTTGGGACCTTACATCAAATGGCTTTGATATTAATTGAAAGTGATTTATCTCACAATATGCATCTATATGTAAATCTCTTTGCAAAGAGTTCGTTTCGTTGTTATCCCCGTTGTATTCTAATCGATTGCTTAATTGTTGTGGTTTCGTTATTCCTCACTACTTTCGTTTGATGTATCGTGGTCAAGGATTAAAATTTTGTTTCGGTGTGTTGTTTCGCTCACCTAGGAAATAAAAATGTTTCGACATGTTTCGAAAACGTTTTGACGTGTTTCTGAAACGTTTCGACCCATTTCAGAAACATAATAAAAAAAATAAAAAATTTAAGAATTATTTTTTTTAAAACATTGAATGAAATATATTAAAGTATCTTGAAATACCTTGAAACATTCCGAAATAATTGTGAAAATGCATTGAAATATTATAAAATATCTCAAAATATTATAGAATGCCTTTAAATATTAGAATTTCAATTCCATCAATGTTTCGTTTCGGTCTCCTTGAAAACGAAAACGTTTCGGACGTTTCAACGGATATTTTGATCCTTGATCGTGGTATTTGTTGCTGGCGTGCTCGATGTCATGGTTATGATTATTAGATGTGATTGTGACCGCAAGGTGGTGTGATTGTAAAATACACCGAGTGACGTCTAGCATGTTGCTGAGACAAATTGGGTATGAAGCAATGAGTGATTTGAAGATTGAGTATTGAGTTCCGTACAATTTTTTTAAGTGTTTGTGATAAATATTATTTTTTATCTCATGCTTTTGCGGTTTGTTGTTCAAATCTCGTTTAACCTTTTTGACTTCGTATATTGTGTTTTAAATTGTTTACAGGGCCTCAAGCCCTCCCTCCATTTACCCCTCCCATATGCAGAGGTTGATTTCATGGTAGAAAGCAATAGCGGTTCGAATTGAGTAAAGATTAGAGATTTCTAAGGATGAATAAGTTATGTAACATTTTACATTTTTAATTGATAGACAAATTGTACGTTATTTTATTTAGCAATACTGTATTAATTATGAGAGATATTAGTGCTCAGTTTGTATGGAAAAATTAGTTCACGCATCGAATCTGAGAGATCAAGTTCGGGGACTGACAACAATATTATGCAAAAACATACAACCCTGGACTATAGACGTCTTTTGCATGTAACAAAGAGATATGTTTATAAATGCAACAATGTTTACACAATTCACAAATATAAGAGTTACAAAATTATGTGCTGTACCTGAAAAAGAACCATCAATATTACAAGGATGACTCCTACAGCCATGGCGCTGCCATAGTAAAAAACTAAAGATTTGCTTAAGGAGGAGGCCAATGTAATCAACACTACTCCCAACACCAAAAATATGACACGGTACAAGAAAAATTCTGCAAAATAAGAAATCATTAGTCATAATTTAGTTATAAATGTCCCGGGTAGTAAGTCTAAATGTCAACAAACAGAAAGAGGATATAAATCTGTAAAGTGACCCACAAAGAACCAACCTTCATCAAGAGAAACCTCTAGAGTTTCTGGGGAAGAGCCTGCCATCCGCATATCTAAGAGCTTGTGATCAAAAGGCGACATAGATCTTGCCCATGAATTCTTGGTAAGCTTCTCCCACTGACCTTGAGGGCACATCCCTATCCCGAGAGATGAATTCCTACAAAGGAAACATAGTACTCCAATTATATTACCATATCCATCAAAAAGAGGAATTCCTTAAATTTGTACCATATGGTTTAATATTAGCTCTCCCCAAATACATCTACTCTTTATGCTGTTGTTACTACATTGCTGGATTTTGTGTGAATGAGATGTATATTTCTCATCTCACAGCCCATTTCATTGATGCAGAAGAGAATTCCAAATTCCAAATTCCTCTTAAATGCCGCCTCCACACACAGGAATTGCATTGTTTGAGAAGATCCATATTCTGGAAACTCCTTCCTTTGAATGCTTCTGTTTTGTTTTTTTGAGTTGAACTGTGAGTGTTAACTATTGATTCCAAATGTATCATTGCTGGTCATGATTGGTAGAGGATGATTAGAAATCTGTTTTGTCAAAATGTGGAGATTATTATTAATTACTGTGAACATGTTAAATAGGTCTAAAGTCCAAACATGTTAATCAAGTTAAACATGTTCACATGTTAGTTGTGTCGATCCCATCCCAACTCGTGCAGTAAACATGTGTCACAGGTTGTTATGCCGACCGAGTTGATCCGAACATGGCCCATGTAGATGTCACATGGGTCGTGTTTGGGTACATGTATAATATAATCTTCATGTTAAGTGTCCAGTTTTGATACTACTAATTAAACAGGTTGTATTAACACCAAAGGATACTAGACATGAACCCAAAAGCACACGCCACAACAAGACACAGTCGACACCCATAAACTAGAACATGATAGTGATAGGAACACTTCCAATATAGGAAATCCTAAAAAGGAAGGACAAGGGCATTGTTAGAATACGCTACATACTATAGGATTCGGAAAACAAATTATACAAGTATTCCATTTAGTACTACATATCTTACGCTCTAGAATTTTAGACTTGCGGAATATAGTAGTAAATAATCACCCATTTGTCATGGACAAAATATAGCAAACATTTATGTGTCTGCACCATTAAGCCAATTCCTCTTAACAATTCCTCTCTTCTTCTCAAGCCATTTCCTTGAGCACAACATTTATGTGTCTGCACCATTAATTAAGTTCAAATAAATTTAAGATAAGAGTCTTAACAAATATACATTTTTAGTAGTATCAGATTATGATTAGATGCTAATGTTCCATATGCAGATAACCACATGTTAACAAGTCTCTAAGACGTGTTGACCTCCTTTTTTTTCACTTACATAGGCATGACTCAAAAGGTATCACATACATCAACAAAGAGCGTCAGACAAATGTCTGAATTTTTTTTATTTCTTCTTTATAAATAGAGACAAAAGAATATCAGGCACGCATATAAAAGTGTGGGAGCCAGCACCTGAGAGTCTCTAAGAAGTGTGGGTGCCGGATATGTATTTTACACGGAAATTTCACATTCCTAAGAGTATTGATGCAATCCATAAGATGCTCAAGGAAACACAAATTCAAAGATGTGAAAAACAATGGAATCGACTTGCCATCAAGACAAAGATCCACAATGGAATCAGCCATCAAGACAAAGATCCATATAGAACATTGCATTAATGTATTTTGAATCTTATTTTGAGTTAGTTTGAATCAATTTGATAGTATTGCTATTTTATGTCCTTTTAACATTTTTTCGGGTCAAAGATATTTTTGTAATTTCAAGATTTGATTGAATGGGTCACAGTCATATCCGTGGGTTGTCTTTTAGGTCAAATTCTAGTGTTTGATGTTCTACAATTTAGAGTCCTAGTTCTAGTCTATTTTAGTTTCCTAGTCTTAATGAGTTTAGGGTATTTAAAGTCTTCGGAGTTCTAATCCTTTTAGGATTAGCAAATATATAGAGATTTAATGCTTTAATTTAATGCAGAGATATTTTCAGAAAATTTCAACAATTATATATTTTTTGAGTTGTGTGATGCAATTTTAACCCTAAGTGTCATGCCTAAAGAACCCTAGGAGTGATTCCTAACTAAATTTACTATTTACGTCACTGTTCACAGCCCCTAAACAATACCATATTTAATTTTGCACAGCTGTCCTACATCAATTTTGGTGTCAAAGAGAGCATCGAACATGTCTACGTATTTAGGGAGATCGCTTCGTGAACGATTGACAAATGGGCAGCGAAGTGAGATTTTTTTTTGAATTTGGGAGCAACTCAATAATATCTCAATTTGATTAAGTGACGTAGAAGGACGAACCGCTCAACCCAATGGTGGTACGACGTCCGATGTGCAACTAGAAAAGGTTCATCAAAGGCAGCTCAAAGCAACAAGCGATCCAATAATTCAAGGCGAAAGAAATCAAGTGGATAAGACTACAAATTCTCAGGTTAGTTCTTTAATTATTTGTCAAAAGACCGAAGAGAAAAGCGGGTATTCTAAAAATAACTATGTTGTTGAGCCTAAGAATATCTATTTATACTAATATAAAATGTTCGCTAATTTTCAAAATTTTTGATTTCCTATTTTATCCTTAATTATTCTTATAAAATCAATCTAATCCTCAATTACGCATTTTTTTAATTAAAACTAAGTGCCCTTAGCACTATCTTTCGGTGCCAAAAGCGGCTTCAGAGGCTTAACAAACCAACATTTTCATCTTCTTCAATTACTACTCAAACTAATATGGATTAAAGTACCAAGCCACATCATCTCCTTCATCCAAACCGCTTTCCAATAAACCTGCGGTTTTGAAACTATCCATTTCTCTCATCTATTTTTTCTCTCATTCACATCCCTATTTCACTCTCATCCTTCATGTCCAAGTTGTTCTTTGTCTACCTGGGACAAAGAACAAACTTCCTTTGTGTGACTTGCGCTACTCCTCTAAATGTTACAATTTCTTGTTTTAATGTGCCTTCCGATGTTCCTCTAAAGTAACAATTAGAAGCAAATGGAGCAAAAAGTAGCTCCTTTGGAAGTATATGAGATCCTCACTAGCATGAAACATGAAGGAAATTCGGCCTTGAAGTATCCATGCGTTGACAACCTAGATCTCTTGCATATCATCTCCATTCAACTATGTAAACCTTATGTTAGACATTGATTTGCTAAGTTTATCCATCGATTTCCTTTGTTTGAAGAACTATAGTAATCTCGACCAGTTCCTAATTTGCAAAACTAATAATTCATTTGATTATTTTCTTGGAGTATGTATATTTATGAAAATAATCCGTTTCACTTTCTGCCTTTGTTTGATCAATTTGCTCGCTTTAACTTTTTTGAACCCAAATTAAATATAAAACATGTTGGAGAAACCTTCTGTACAATTGTGGGTTTGACATTCGTCAGTTTTTTTCTTGTGAGTAGATTTGTTTTGTAAAAACAAATAATGACCATTTATTTTTTTATTTTTTTTGCCTAATGAACCCTTTGCTTATTCACCTTTTCAATTTATTTATTTTTTAATTTTGCGTTATCTATCACAATTCATAATCATATACTATTGTTCTTTGCTTCTTTTTTTCCATTCGAACTACATTCTATTTTTGTTAAAAAAAAATTTAATTAATTTCATCTACAATAATTTAGTGTAGGTTTTGGGCAGAATTTAGTGCCAAGTTCCCCTTTGTGGCTTGTTAATGAGGTTTTTGATCCTTCAAAGTTTCATGGCATGAATAATTTGTCCAAAGATGATGTTTTCCTTGATTGTTACGAAGTAGAGAAATAGGGAAGTTAAACTATTCATGTATTTGTACAATCATGGCTACCTATTTTGTTTTAATGAAATTACTAACTCATTAGTAGTGTCTCATTCTATTGATTGCTCTGTGAGTTGGTTGTATTATAATATCTCAACCTCTATGAGAAGGTCTTATGATGATATATGTTTTTCTGATTTTGTTTTGTTTCGTTCCAAATTCATAATTGTTATCCACCATTTAACCCTTGATGATTGGATACTAAGTGCATCTAATTGACAAAACTTTAGGAATGAAATTTTCCATATGCACTAATCTCCAAAAAGAATAAATAAATTAAAGAACAAAATTTATCTTTGGCTACTCATTACTTTTGTTTGCATAGTCATAGTAAAAGACTTTGTCCTTAAGAGTGTATCATATCACTAGGTCTTTATAACGATAATGCGATCATGTGTCTATGTTTTCTTGCACATTCTGTAATTGATCAACTCATGTGATTGCAACCATATGTCATAAAAAATAGGAGTCAAGTCTTACTTTCTATAAGTTTGTGTCTCAAAATATATATATTGATAGCTTTGTCGTTGCTAGAACTTGGATGCATATCTTGATTTGCTCTAATACATGAGTAGCTCTACTCAGTTTTAATTATAATCTATACAAAGTATTGTCCAGTTGTAAAGGCAAGTGACTTTGAGACATGTGCACCTAATCTTGATTTTGAGGCCAGATTTTTTAGAATGTCATCACCAGCAAGATTCCTTACCTTGAACCTTAACTCCAAGTAAGGGTATCAAACGTGTCGGATTAAACGGGTAACGAGTGAAAAATATATAAACCCGTACACGACACGTTTAATAAACGGATAAAAAATCTCAACACGAACACAACTCATTTAATAAACAGGTAACACGACACGACTTGTTTAGCCCATTTAATTTTAAAAAAATTATATCAACAAATTTTAATACTCTACTTTTTTTTTTACCGTCAATTGCACTTACCTCAAAAAAGAGGAATTTTTAACTAAATCACATAAAAATAAGATATGAAGGCTTAAAAAAAAAAATAAGAGGTCATTACTTTTTATAGGCAACTCAACTCTCCCCATCTCCCCTCATTTTTCAATGTGGGACAAAAACAAAATGCATTGGTTTGCATTTGTCATTGAAGTGCTTCTCATCTTCTCTCATTTGTCTTTGAACTACTATTTTACTTCTTTTTTTTTATTGATTTCTTTACCTTTTTTTTCTTGCTAATGTTTTAAAATAATTATTATATTAATTTTATTTAAACGGGTAAACATGTGATAAACGGTTTGACAGGTCTCACCCGAACACGACCCGTTTATCACCCAAACCCGTTAAGATCTCACCCAAATTCGCTTAATTCATGTCAATTTGTGTCAATTAATCATGTCGTGTCGGATTTTGACAGCTCTAGCTCCATTGCTTGAGGTGCATGTCATCAATGACTAACTTCTTGATGATTATTGAGAGAACTACTTGTGGTTACTACTATTAAACTTGACAAGAAGGATGATATACTACAAGTGCATTAAGAAGCTTATGCCTTTGAAAAAGAAAGAAAAAGGTGGTGCTCTTGATTATGATACCTAAGTGCACTAAACAAAGTATTGTCCCCTCTCAACCACTTACACCAAAATGGAAGATAAGAATATGAGTACCATCATATATTTTCTATATTAGAAAACAACATTATTTTATTGTAGTATTGCATATTAATAGGGAAATTATTTTCTTTTTGTCAAATAGCGAGCTTTAGTTGGAATTTTGGAATATCTATTGCTTGAGTATAAGGAAAAATACCCTAGTTTAATGAATATACGTAAAATCTAGCAGCTTTAAAGTTCTTGTTAGATGCATTTGTGGGATGTGATTGGTGTGCATGTTATCTCTTAAGCAATAGCAAAACAAGTTTAATACCTCTTTGTAGGGAGTCTAATAAATCGGTAGTCAATTGACGAACTTATCCTATTGCATGTCTATGCTACATGTAGATAATGTGAATGGCTTTTGTGTAATGGATGACCGTTTTGTTGAATAGTGACAATGTATAGTACCTGATGACATGAAAATTATGATTTAAGTACGATAAAATTCTTTATAAATGACGCAATTCAAAATATAATTGGCCCATGTCATCACAGAATGCATATAGTTGACTCATGACCTTTTTTCCTTTTTTTCAAAAGAAAAAGTTAAGACAAAAGGCATTTAGTAGTTTATTATTTTTGGGTCATTGGCCAAACAAGTTTCATTGTCTCTTACTAAACATGTTTTGGGATGTAAAAGACACTATAAGCCATTTTTCTGAGACCCTTCTTGAAAACATGTTTCTGGACATAGTTTTCTAAGAACATAACCAAGTGGCAAGCAACACTTTGTCGGACAAATAAAACATAAAAATAAAAATTATAGTTCACAATAAGTCAAGTGCAACGCACATGTGCAACTACAAGTTGAAAAAAAGAGCAAAAATTTGCCTTTAGATATGTCTGAGTTGCTATATGAATACTTCGATATAGTGCCCAAATGAAATTCCTTGTGTTGATGACTTTCAACTGACAACATTAACTTCAAGTGCTCGATTTGTTTTTCATCCACCGAGAATCTAAGTGAGCATAAATAGCCAACTAACGGTGCTCGAGAGAATATCATGGCTACAACAAAAGAAGATATCACCATGAACCAAGAGATAGAATCAATAACTATTACTAAAAGTTTGACTTAGCAAGAGGAAGGAAGGGTTACAATTGAATGACAATCTAATAGGCTTCATGTTCAATGTCAACTCAAGGATGTTCTTTCTATTCACTTTCCACCACCAATTGATTTTGTGATTCTAGAGAAGATCAATGACCGAATTGAGAAGATCGATCTCCAAGTTTCTTCTTTGTTTCCTTAATTCAAGAAGAAAATGAGGCATCATCTTGAGACTATTCAAAGACAATTACAGTTGCAATATTAAAACTTAGGTACTTCAAAACTCGAGGTCGAGTTTTCTCTAAGCAGGGGAAAATGATGCAATTCATAAGATGCTCAAGGAAACACAAATTTAAAAATGTGGAAAACAATGGAATGGGCTTGCCAAAAAGACAAAGATTCATATATAATCACGCATTATTTTATTTTGAATTGATTTGAGTCAATTTGTCGGTTAGTATTTTATATGTCTCTTTAATATTTTTCAGGGTCAAGGGTATTTTTGTAATTTCAAGATTTATCGAAACGGGTCACAATTCAATCCGTGGGTCATCTTTTGGGTCAAATTCTAGAATTGGATGTTCGACAATTTAGAGTCCTAATAGTCTTTGGATTCCTAATCCTTTTAGGATTAGCAAATATTTAGAGGTCTATATATAGAGATGTAATACTTTAATTTAATGGAAAGAGATATTTTCAAAAAATTTAAGCAATTATATGTATTTTGAGTTGTATGATGCAATTCTTACCCTAAATGTGATGCCTAAAGAATCCTTGTTGTAATTCCTAGTCAAATTTACTATTCATGCCACTGTTCACGACCGCTAAATAGTACCATATTTGATTTTACACGGTTGTCCAACATCAAGTATCCGTGCTTCTTAGTTCACAACAATCATGTACCATGATAGAGTCGAATGCTCAAGCAATTATTCTATTGATAAGTTCCTTTAAGATGATAGCCACTACATCACCACTTGTCAAGTATAAACAAAGCTGGCATAATCAAACTATGCAAAATAAGCTTCTAATCATTGCAATTTAGTCCTTAATTAATTTCAAAAACCACATGCATAATATCACTCACCTATGGAAACAGACCTCGATGTTTGGCAGGCGACCACTTGAATTTACATGAGAAACTTTCACCTTCACTGAATTGGCAAACTTCTCAAGATGCTTAAGCCTCAATAAGCCATGGATTTGAACTCTTTCACAAGCCACTTTAGCACCAGGCTTAGAACCTGGAGAGTTTTCCACCAGCAAGCCAGGAGACAGCTGCAATTTTGTAAACTGTGCAACAACTGCAAAAACAAATTCATCAGCACAGACAGACACCTAACAATCATCCATGAAGCTCATAAGCTTAACTTTATATTTTCTTTGTAAATCACAATGGAGCACCTCAAATAGTGTGAAGTGGCCAGGTTAAGACAGAAACAACATGATTATATCAACATGGGTTCATATATAATATGAAAAATTTACTGTAGTGTTGGACACTTTCCCAAGTCCCAACAATGTTTAACATATATCAGTATATGCTTCCATTTTTTAAAAAGCATCAGATGCTTCAATCTTTCTTTTTATACACATCATTTTGATGGGGGAACTGACAACAATTGTAAGATATGCAGGTATTGTAGCATAATGGCTTCATAACTTAGCCATGAAGAAATATTCCAAACCTTCATAACTTAGCCCTGTTGTCATCTCATCAGATTTTGGACTAGGATGAAATTAAAATCTCAACAAACACAAATAACCCTATCTATTTTATTTTCTTTAATTGGTTCTTTGGATAAATCCTTGTACTTTTTGCTGATTCTGACAACTTGTAACCTCCTTGAATTTAGTAAGTCGGGTTGATCATTGACGTGTGTGGTGCAAACCTTAAACCCTAGATATAACATATGGTTTTTGCTTACTTTTCTTAATTTCCGGACTCAAAACAAACAAATCATTGACGGTCGACATGGGTCTAGTTCAATACTGAATCAATTTCACCTTTAGTATAATGAAATTGCATATTCTAAGTCCAGATATTCAAGATTTACCCATGCTCACCAATCATCTCTACTCAATCTTTAATTCTACGAAACACACGGAAAACAATTTTCACCAAAATTTAGAACTTCAACCTGAAAAAATTAAAACCCTTCACAAAGATACTATGTAGAACTATAGAGCTACATAACTCAAGAAAAATACAATTAGCAGCTAAAGTAACCAACCATACACTGACGAAAAATCAATTGAAAACATAAGTTCCAAGATAATAGTTTCTTTTACTTTCCCATGTTTTCTCAGCAACCAAACAACCTATATACTTCAATAGAAAATTTAATGCCCTAAATTTAGAGAGAGCATACCTAAAGAGGGTTCTTTAGCAAAGACAATAGGGGGTGAAGTTGAGGATGAAACGAAGAAAATCCATAGAATGAGAGCAGAGACCCGAATAGAAGTTGCAGTGCCCATTGCATTTGCGATTCGAATCGGAAAGTGAAAAGGAGCAAGTTGCAAATACGGAGACATTGGAGGGGCGTTTTTGCTTTTTGGAGAAGTAATGTGTAAGGTTTGTGTTGGGCCTATGTGAACTTTCCGGAAGCCCAGCCCGCTTGAGCGGAAACAGCGAATACGGGGAAAACACATTATTCTTCGTCTATTTCATTTATTTATTTATTTTTTGGGCTAAATTAAAGGTAGTTAGGGCGACCATGCATAACAATCCTCCAATGATAAACCAATATATAAATAAGTGTATCTTCATGTAAATAAGTGAAATTGTTATAGTAATTCTAATTATATATATATATAAAATACATCATATGTTCAATCATTTAACATTTAATTAATTTATAATTTAACATAATTTTTATTTCATATATTGTCCATACACAATAGTGTACATGTGTTAAAAAAAAATTGTCGATTTATATTTTTTGAGAAAATTTTGACACCATTTAAAAAAAATAATAGGTAAAAATTAATTTTAAATTATGTAATTAAAGAAATAAAAAATTGTTATTTGGTCTAGTGGGATCAATTTTTTGAAAACTCAAATCTTATGTTTCACTGTGCCTTCGGACACGAATTATGACTAATATGTGTGTGCGCACGCGCGTGTGTGTGTGCATCTATCTATCTATATAATAAAGTATAAAGATTGAAGGTATAAAAATTAATTTTTATTTTTCGCAGTTGATATCGTTTTAAACTTTATTTTAAAGTAAATTTGACGATTAATATAAACTCTCCAAATTTAATAAGAAAAATAGTCTCCCTAAGAATGTGTGTTTGAAGTGACTTTCCAACGTGTTTTTAGGACTTATGACTTCTCGTTAGTACTTTAAAAAAAATAATAATAATATTTTTGGAACAATTTATTTTAATTACTTCCAAATAAGTCAAAAGTAATTTTACTGCTTAAATAAGTAAGTAATAGTTAAAAAAAAACAAAAAAAACTTATAATTATTTAAAATCATTTTTCTACAAAATACTTCACCACCGCCGCCGCCGTCATCGTAACCGTCCCACCATCACCATCGCCCAACCATTCCCCCCACTATCATCACCTCAACCACCACCATCACCATCACC
Source organism: Ilex paraguariensis (assembly GCA_963454935.2). Lineage (NCBI taxonomy): Eukaryota > Viridiplantae > Streptophyta > Magnoliopsida > Aquifoliales > Aquifoliaceae > Ilex > Ilex paraguariensis. Next base: position 30,914 of record CAUOFW020001099.1, read on the forward strand.
ATCGCCACTCCACCACCACTTATGTCGCGACCACCACCACTGTTGCCCCCCACCACCCACCGTTGTCCACTATCGTCGTTACCCACTATCACCTACTCCCCACCATACCTCCCACCACTGTCGTTCATCACCACTCACACCCACCACCACCACCATTGTACACTACCGCCACTATAATCATCGTCGCCCCACCACCATTACTAGCACTGTCACCAATGACTGTCATTACTATTATCGTCACCCAAAATCCACCATTACCATAGTTGCTGCTGCCCACCACTACCAGTGTTCACCCCCTACAACAACTAGTGCTATTTTTTTTTTGTTCTCTATGTTTGTGATTTGATATTGGGTGTGAATACAATAATATTTATGATTGATAAATTTTTTTATGATTCTGTACCTTTAAGCACAAGCAATAACTAGTGTATATATATACACTTTGAATAACAATCTTAAGACATAATTCGTTCATTGCATAATTAGATTAATTACTATTTTAATCTAAATCAATTTTGTATTATGTTATATCACTACATTAGTTTGTTAAAACAAGAATGTTATTACTTCTGTTTGTGTAACAAAAATGACTACAAAATCTATTTTTGCTACCGTGAGTGTGTCTCATGGAGAGAAGTCCAAGAAATTTAATAACTCGGACTTTAAACGTTGGCAACAAAACATGATTTTCTATCTCATCACACTGAACCTTGCAAAGTTTTTAAGTGAGAATGTCCCTACACTTGGTGACAATGAAACTGATAAGGACAAGGAGATTGTTGTGGATGCTTGGAAGCATTTAAATTTTTTTTTGTAAAAATTATATCTTGATCAGACTACACAATACAATCAGAGTTTTCATAAGATTTCTATCAACTAAAGTTTCCTGCCAACCTAGCTTTATAACTTTTGTTTATATGTACTTTTATTTTATTCTTTTTTTGAATTATACTGAGCTTTTTAGCAACTTTTTTTTGAGTCAAGTTCCCCCTTATTTCTCGTGGACGTGACCCCTAAGAAGATAATGTTGTGAGCATTTATGTTGGATCTTAGAACCACAAATGTTCATTAGTATCTTCACATGGAGAGACACAATTACTTTTAAGATAGTGATTACAAGTCTCCCAAATATCACATGTCACTCTTTCTATTTTATATTATTTATTTTATGTTATTCTAAATTATTTGTTAGACCATCTCCAACAAAAATCCAACCCCTTACTCAAAGTTGAGTAAAAAAAAAAGTAAAAAACTTAATTTGGTATAGACATATCTAATGGAGAAACTCAAATTTAAAAAAAGAGAAATCAAAATTTAAATGAAGACAAATTTTAATTTAAAAAATGATAAAATATGATCGTAGGATCTTTAAAAGATGGAGAAATCTCACTATTAAATATTTAAGTATAAATTTGAGTCTCTCTTAATTTGAGTAAAAAAAAATGAGTCTCCCTTAAGTTGATATGTGTATGAGTCTAGTATTGGAGAAAGTTTTTAAGAGGTGCACTTATTTTGTATTTGCTTGTATATTCTTGTTATATTGTGTTTTTTAAATTAATTTGTAAATTTAAATATTTGTAATTATCCTAATTTTTCCAACAATTCTACAATTTAAAAAATCAAAAGTTGACGTAGATTTGGAGCAATGGTGTTCCTGGATTTCACTAGAGAGGGGTTCAGAGTTCCGACCATCAAATACATTAACAACTTTCTCAGTTCTCACTAATGTTACTGAGATATAATTTAAAGATTTAATATATTATGACTATGAGATTGATAATAAATTTTATTTACTTATAAGATCATTAATATCTAATAATTATAATTATTAAGTTTTCAAATTATATCCAAATAACATTCTTCATAACTACCTCGTGGCGAGATGTGAGTCCAATGGTATGGAGGAGCAATCACATTTGCAGGCGGAGGAGTAAATTCTACTGCAGCCAGCCCTAAACTTACTTAAGATTAAGATACAACACTTACAAACTCCTCCAGTCGGACTGGTGAGATAATAACCCACCAATGGGGTCCCCCTTTACAATTACACAACACCAACAGAGAGCTGATTTGATTGATGATCCGAAAGGTTATTGGTGTTAATCAAGTTGAGTTTGTCAAAATAAGTATGTTTAGATTCGATTTGATTGTATATATTCAAGTACGCAACTGGTTATCTAGCCTAAAATTTGACTCAAGCTTACTTCGACCGAAAAAAGAAGTCAAACTTATGAAAAAATCATACTCAAATTTGAAAAAAAAAATTAAAAACTAAACACCAGAATTTGATAGTCAATTCTAAAAAAACAATTTTTTTCTAAAAAAAATTCGAAAATTCATATAATGAGCCATAATCTCTCAATATTCTTATAATCAAGATCAAAATAAAAACCCCTCAAAAAATTGTGCAATCAAGAATAGATCAAACATTTGAAGTTTAAATATTAAAGAATGCATAAGAGAAAAAAAGAGAATTATCTGAGAATAAACATGAGATTGTTTGCCATTCAAATATAAATTGCTTTACAATAAAACTAAATTAAGTTATAGACAACTAAACAAGTGGCAAATTACTTGGATTTGGTTAGTTCGCACAATAATTTTAGAAATTTGATCAAACTCTAATTATTTTATAATTTGAACGAGCATGAACCAAATTCAAGTTGCTTGGATCATTTCACTAAGAGTAATGTGCTTTGAACTTAAAAATTTGACTTTATTTGTTGACTTGATGATGTAACTTCTTTGAAATTACTGGATGAAGAGTAGGTTCTAATGTTTGATAAGACCCACAGTCAATCCAAAAGTCATAGTGAATCAAGTCAACAAATAAGGTTAAATTTTTAGGTTCAAATGACATTACTTGGTCACTAATAATAGGTTACCACAAATTTAGATGAAGGTTAACTCAAGTGCATTACAAGATGTTCAAATTTTGCAGCATGTACCACAAACCCTAGGTCAAGAAAAACTGATACATGTGTCTGAAAAGTGAGAGAGAATATAAACATATGAAAAGGAGAGAAAGGATGGGTAGGTTTTGTTTTTATTGGTAGGAGGGTCAGAGTGAAGATTAGGATGGAGTCTGTGATAGCAGGGAGTGGAGGACATGGGGGTAAAGAAGAGCTTGTGTTCAATTTCCAACCTCTGCAATGCTCTGTAAGGCTGGTTTCCATTGACCCCCACCATGATGATGATGCCTTCCTACTCCCCTGTTTACATTGCTGCTGCTGCTACCACTACTGCTTCCCAATCGGTTAAGGTCATGCTCAATCTGAAGCAGGAACACAAATAACACAAACTTAGATGGTAAACAAAAGCAGCTTGAAGATATGATAAATCAATTGAAAACATAAAAGTTACAGTATAATCAGAAAGTAATACAAACATATACTGGTCATATGAGTTGCTCACCTTGTAGTTCAGAATATTGAGAAAAAAAGACTTGCTCTCATAGAACGATTTGAAGGAGCTATCAGAACACAGATTCTGATTGCTGATGATGCTTTATCATCACTCATTACAGACAGCTACATAGATTCAGAAAGTACTTGCAATAAAATTACACCCATACTAATCTTGTATTTGGGTCAAAAACAATTTGACCTTGAAGCTCCACAACCCACCACAAGTCTACTTGAATGTTTGATCAAGGCAATAACAAGACCTATTAATGTTGCTATGATGGGTTGAACAAAGGGTTCAATTCGGGTTTAATTCTCGAGTTGTACAAGCCAAGCTGGAATTCAATTTCAACTTTGGGGTGAACCCAATTTGGTTTTTCAATAACCTGAGTTTAAAAAAAATGCATGATTTATTATTTTGGATTCCACGACAGACTCCAGTAATCTTCCATGATTGCAATGAGAATCACATGGCTAGTGTTATCGTATTCGTAGGTAGACTAACTGTTATTGTAGGTGGACCAACACTAACAAATGAAAACAAAATAACGAAAGCCAGCATTGCGCTTTTGCAATTTGCCACCTTGAGGGCACTCAAGAACGAAATCATTGTATCTGGTCTCAGCAAAGCCCAAGTAAACAGTGCTGTAGAAAATGACTTTGGAGACCCAATTAAGTAAATAAGCACGTGAACCTTGATATCTCCAACTTTTGTGCAAATTTTTACATAATGGATGAAAAAGTGGAAGGAAAAAATTAAAAAACAATTATTTTCTGATTTTTTGTTGTCGACACATGTTGGTAGATTAGGATTTTTTTTAGCACAGTTGATTAGCATTAAAAGGAAAATAATGGTAAAGAAAAGCATGCATTTTCCACATTTACCCTCAAATTACCGTACTGAAATTTGATCTAGATCAGGAATTTTGATTTTGATAATTTGTAATCATCGGTTAAAATAAATAATAAATAATAAAATAACAAATTAATATTCTTTACATGCGCGACATATTTTATTGAATAAAAGATAAAAATAAAGTACTAAAAATTAGTATTTCAGTATAATAACCGGCGGAATCTTTGTGGCAGTATCTTAACTCATGAAAAAAAGAAAGAAATCAGGTGGTGATCATATGAGATTTGTTAGACGCTGATTGATAATATGCACAATCGAGGCCTTCACGTGTTTGGTAGGTTGGTGACTTTATTAGTTACATAAAAGGGTAGAAAAGTAAAATTAAACTTCCGATTCCAACAACTCTTTCGTGCTCGGGCAGAAGAATTTTAATTGATTGTACTGGCCGGAAGAATTTTAATTAATCGTAGTGGCTGCAAGTGAAACCTTTTCCCTCCCACTTTCCTCCTACTTAAATCAGATGGAAAGTGATTCTTTCCCATCGTATTTACCTCTCTCTTTCGATCCGCATCATCTTCCACCATCCCGAACATACCCATTATGAGCATGCCTCGAGATCTGAAGCTTAAAGAAACTTTCAGATTCTTTCTCAGAGAATAGCTTTCTAAATTCACCAATCAAAGACAAATCACCTCCGGTTAATAGAGATCATTTCTGTTTTTTTTTTCAACGGTAATTAACTTAGTAAGTACCTCAATAAATTTTCTTTTTTGTATGATAAAAAAAAGATTGTATTCACAAGTATGAAATGATTCTAAAAAATTATTAATATTTAAATTTAAAATCGTCTGAATTTATAATTTTATATTTTTCATTTCTATGTATATGTGTGCATGTACTTCCGTTCCCAAGTCATGTTTTCATGCTAGATAATGTCGTATAGATTTAAAAATTAAAGTTAATAATCATAATAACTTAATAAATAATAGGTTTTCAAATCTAATTGTACTTCATCTTTCATAATTTTCTAACGATGATGAGTTGTTTACCTCAACGGAAGTGCCATTCGCCGGAGTCGGAGAAACCATCTCTTTCTTCTTCTCCCGACTGAGCCCTCCGCTTTCCCTCAATAGCTTCCCAAGTTTCACGCACTTCTTTGCAGCGAACTCTTTCAATACATCTGTCAAACACAACACAGCCATTAACAAAGAATCATCAACCCATCAACAAATTTGTAACAGCAAAAGATATATATATATAGCGTAAACAAACTGCAATGGTGTAAAGCTTTTTCAATTTTCACCTTCGAAACTGATGAGGCGATACACTTGTCCGATAAGCAACGTATCGTCGGGACGCAGAAGCTTGAGCTGCGTCAATGGCGGACCGTTCTTCTCTGACTTGGCCGTCGTAGAGGTGATAACTAGTGCGACGTAGTGTCCAGGATTTGAAGCCATGATCTCATGAGCACTTACTGACCAGTAAATCCTCTCCACTTTGTTGCCTGGATGCTGAATCACCGCCGTCGCTGCCTCCGCCGCCTGACAATTCCCCATTTATCACCTTTCTGATCCACACACAACAAACAGAGATATGATCAAATCAAACTCCCCTGCTTCAATATCGTTCGTTTCGGTTTCAGAAATTGAAGAAACTTAAAATTACTGGCTAAATTAAGGAAGAAGAGAGAGGTGGGTCTCAAAATCGTTTTCTTTAGCTGAATTCGGAGGCGTTTGAATGGGTTTTCGAGGTGGAGCGATTGGATGCCTACAATTAGGGAAGTTCTTCCTTCTGGGCCAATAAATGGAAGACAGTGACGATCCTGACGTTCTCTACACGTTCACCGACGACGTACGGCGAGAATCCAGAGATGTGACAAAGAGATCAGTCACCGATTTTCGAGAAAGACCGTAGCTACGTGGGATTACTTTTCATTCTCTCTCTTCTAAGAACCAATAGTAATGGCTCTGAGATTCTCTGAAGAATAAAGATACCAACAAGGAAAAGTAAATGGTGTGGGATCAAAACATAGGGAAGTTGGAAGTGGTGAAGCCTGAAAGTGCAATGAAGAAGAAGAAGAAAATTGTGGTGTTTATGTGAGCGTGTGGAGGAAGCATAAAAGTAAATGTATCTGTCTTTATATGTAGATGCAGGAGGAGACTTAATGGAGGTAGGAGACGTGGAGTATTAGACTTTAGATCTGCCAAACCACCTGAGATAATGCAGGCTGTTGTTTGTTCGTCACTTTTGCCTTTGCAGCAGAGAGAGAGAAAGAGAGAGAGTGGAGGTGGGGACCTGGGATTCAAAGTTCCATTCAGTGATCGTATATCGTAGGCTGATCTAAAGGTCTGTGCTACGTATACTGATACTCATAAACCCTAACCCTAATTCTAATTCTAATTTGGGGAATGCTATACTCAATTTGGGACCAAATCAGCGATCTAATTTAACGCACTCATTTAATTAGTTATAAAATATTGTAATTAAAACTTAAAAAGTTTATTTAATTTGTTGATCTAATAATGTGGTCTAACAGTATTATTATGACAGTAACTCTTAGACTTTTTATTGGAACTTTATTACTTGACATGTCATTATATCTACAAATTATGTCGTTGTTTTTTGTTCTTTTTGTTCCAATGTTAGATCGGATTCACTTTTAATCTAATGACTGCATTAAATTATGTCCCTAAATTAGGTTCTTAAATTATCTTAACATATCATTTTTCAACCTAATTCTTGGACTCCATGCTTAATTTCCAAGGACATAATTTAATGACATTTTAATCTCTAAAGTATTTATTTTTATCGTTTAATTCGTATTGTATCAATTTTGTTAATTTATGTCATTTTGGTCCCTATATAACGGAAGATTAAGTTTTTTTATGAAATAATCATGTGTTGGACACGTGATGCCGTTTAAAAAAGTAACACGTTGTCACTTTCGTAAAAAACTTAATGGATTGTCCAATTAGGGACCAAAGTGACACAGATTGAATATTTTAAAGACAAAATTGATATAATGAGAACTAAACTAATAAAAAATATATATTTTAAAAACTAATAATCCTAATAATCCAAATCCCTAAGAAGAGTCATTAAGAGAGAGGGATCCATTTAAAGGAATTTGTGCGAATTGCCTAACTTCGGATACTTTCAAAGCTTATACTATAACAAGAGTTCGAGCAACTAAGAATATGCATGAATGCAAAAAGAGATTTGTACTCTTCACGCTTACTTTACCAATTTGCTTATTAACAAACAAACACAAACACCTTCGCTTACTTCTTTGTCTTTCAATGATACAAGAAAACTTACCTCAGACCCGAAGTCCCTATATTTATTTTTCGTTTGAATAAATGCACAAAAAAATTAAGTGTTAATACAAAAAGTTATGTATCACAATTGATCGTTCTAATTTGTACGTTTACGTCAATTAATATTCGGTGTATGAGGGATACAACATGTCGTAATTGTCACATAATGTTAAGATTCAATGATAAAATAAATAAATGAGTAAAATGAGCTTCATTTTCTTTACACGTGATGCTTATTATCTTACACGAAAGGATAGTAGTTTAAAAAAGGGAGGTTCACTTTCTCTGTTTTTAGACTATCACTAAATGATGAGACCATGTAATAATATTGAAGTGATATAATCGTTATAATGAATATATTTTCCGATTCATGGACAAAGTTATGGTACTTAGATCTAACTACTTGGTATTATACACATAATTTTTGATAATAAATCGTGTTCTGAGTTATTTATAACTATTGATAAAAAATCGATAATAATGGAAGGTAGGGAAAATAATATAGGAAACTAAGTCGATGTAACGGCACAATTGAATGTGCACCAACCATACGTATTAAAAGTAATGCCCAAGTTAGGAAGGCGGAGCTAAAAAAAATAATAGGGTGGGCAAACTCTAAAATAGATGTGAAGGTTGAAGACGTCAGAGAATTACCTAATTCCAATAAAAAATATTATTTAAATTTAATTTTTTGACTTAATTAATCATAATTATTGAATAGATAATAAGTTCTCGTAGATATTGTAATCTATAATTAAATCAATGATAGTGATTAATCAAGCCAATAAAACAAATAAATAATTTAAATTTAAATAACATTGCTCAATTCTAAAAGGTTGCAGTTGTCGAAGCATTTGCGGCATGGTGACACCTGAGTGTTTCATGGTGCTTCTGTCCTTTTAAAAAACAGAATTTCTCTCGATATTTATAATATAAAATAGAACATATTTCAATAAATATATTCGACTGTTTCAAATAGACCCATCTAACGGTCATCAATATGTCTCTCAAAATCATTATGAAAGTCGGTGTTTGCTCCTTCCATCTCAATTGTCCAGGAATTTATCCTTCTTTTATTCGAATTGAGCAGCCATGATTTTTTTTTTTCTGAGAGGGGTCAAATAGTGATGTAATTGAATTTAATGTTAAATTTTTAATTGTGTTGAAATTATAGAAATAAAATTTTACACAATACATAGCAGAATTATTTATTTTTAATATAATAAAAAATTAATTCAAACTTGTGAAAATTAAATGTAAAGCAATTTCGGTCAATTCATCCTACAATGTACAATTTACGCTATTTTTTTTATTTCATAATCACTTGAGAAAAATTAAATTTCATAATGCCTTTACATATTACAAAAAATTGAAGAAATGTACTCAAATTAATAGCCAATGCATAAAAGAAAAGGTATAAATTTTAAAACTTGAGAAAGCCATGTAACATAAAACCAAACCATCATTTTAGAGGTATAAAATAGATTTTGAAAACTTGAGGTGGATTAACAAAATTTTAGAGGGTAAACTCGTAATTTTATAAACGTGAGTGGTGTGGCATGACTCCGTTGTCATTGGGATTGGGGTGATAAAACACATGCATCGACAAGGATGAGCATAGGATAAATTTGGGGAGGGGATCCGCGGTAATTAGAATCAATTGTAAATTTAAATATTATAAATATAATTTTAATCACATAAGAAAGAAAAGTAAAAATTATACATTTTTTTTTTGTGTTTAGTAGGATAGATGAAAAATAAAAATATTTTTTTTTGTGCTCGGTAAAATGGAAAAAATATTTTTTTAATTTAATTTTAATTTTAATTTTTTTTTAAAAAAATATAAATATATATTTTATCACTGTAATTATATATAAAATTAATGTATATATATCAAAGGATATATAGACAAATAAGAAACATTTTAACACAAATAATTAATTTTTCATCTACTTTCCTTCAAATTTTAGAGAGATTGATTTTGGTGAGTTGGAAGGATAGTTTATCCATCTACTTTTTCATCTTTTCTATTTTTATTTTTTTATCAAATATGATGTTTTATCTATCCCTCTAACTTTCCATCCTTTTATTTTTTCATCGTATCAAACGGAGCATTATGATCAGACCATGAGGAATTTATCCCTCATGAATGTCCTAGTTTTGGCATAAATGATCTGTTTTTAATTGAATAAAAAAAAAGATTAACTAAAATGCACGAAAATTAACACAAACACCTCTGACCGTTCAAACCACAAAAAAAGTATGATGATAAGATAACAAGATTAAGAATTGTTTAATCCACCATTATTGTGGGGTTCATATTTTAGTGAAATCTCAGTACAGGTGTATTTCTTCCTCCACCCAACAAATTGTTTTCTAATTTAACATTAATGGCTTGGTGACCCAACCTTTGCACCAAAGTTTAATATAATTCGGCTAAACAAAAGTTAAAGGCTACAATGTCAATAACGTGGCTAAAGTAGGGGGTTGTGACTCTAATGTATGCCGACCATTTCCTTACTACAACATAGTATTTGACCGACAAAAAATGAAATGAAAACTGGGATCAAATAATATAACGTTGATACATTGGTATTTTTTTGTTTAATTTTTAGTTATTTAAATTATAAATTTCGTTTACTATATCATCGTCACATCATTTGATATTTTTTTTGAGCAATGTTACAAAATCTAAATTAAATCCAAATGCATATCATTTCTCGGAAGAGTGGACTCTATCAATTTTTTAGTGGGACCCACTTATCTCACACTCGTCTAAATGATAATATTCATTTGAGTTTTAATTTTTGGGTTTTGTTTGAATTATGTAACAATTTTTTTTTTTATCTTATTTTTTTGGTGCTAGTGCCTTTGACAGCATAAGAGTTTGGTCAAACTTATTTTGGATTTGGGATAGGAAGGCCACTTCCCAATTGGAATATCGTTTCACAATGGTGATAGTGCCTCTTTGACCGCATAACATAAGAGTTCAGTCAAACTTATTTTTGGATTTGGTATTGAGAGGGTTGGAGCCCACTTTCCAATGGATACTTACCGTGTTTGTTTTGAGACTTTCTATCATATTCAAACACGTGACTTCCTACTCTAATATTATATTAAAAAATTAAATTGCTAGAGAAAGTGTAAGTCCATTTATACTGCAATAATCAACATTTGATCCCCTGAGGAGCATGGGTGGAATTACCCTTGCCCCCTGACGAGCTGAAATGCACGGAAACTAACTAAACCCTAAACCCCCAAATGGATAACATTTAGGGGCCCCTAAAAAAATTTGGATCCCTTAAAATTTTTAGACTCCTAGTTTTAATTAGAGTAGACAACTTTAAGTATGATCTGATAGCCCTATTCGAAATAGATGGGTCGAGTTTAAGACCCAACTCATGTTATGAACTCAGACTGAATTAATGGTCCAATTCCAGGAAGCCTAGTAAATTAAGTCTAAAGTGCTCCATGCTCGGTCAAGATCATCAGGTTCAAGGAGCTACGCTAGTAGGGAAGCATGCAAGGTCATCCAAAAGTCTCACCCTCGCCGCCTTGAAAACAGTCATCCCTTATCTCATACTTTGACCGAATCCCATGAAAAGCACCGTAACCGTCTCGCTCGTTAAGAAGAGATTGCCAGATTCAACTAACTATCCAACTAGTTACTATTATCTCGTCCAAATCTATTACGAGGGCGACTATAAATTAAAAGCTTCACTAACACTTGGGGGGCATCACAATCAGTCGAGCATAACTCTCTTCTTCCTCTCATAACTTATAACTCTCTGCTCTCGTTACACACTTAAGTTAATAGAATACCCGACAATCCTAACCATTTAAAAGTTGACGTAAGTCACATTGACCGAACCACTACAATCCTTATCTTTTCTCTCTACTTTAATTATTGCACTTTTTATTGGTATTTGACAGATAATGTGCAAACCCAATTTTGTGCGTCATCAGAAATTAATATAAAATTAATGAGTTTGACTATAGTCTTAGTACGTTTGAGGTATAAATGAGTGGACTTATTAAACCCCTCAAATACACAGATTAACACGAATCTAATTAAACATGACAAAAATATCAAAACACAATTTATATGTGGTATAAATCCAACTATATAGGATCATACATGGAGTAGATATATGTTGAGCAAATTCTATTACAAAATGACCAAATGACGACCTTTGTATTACTTTTATTTGCAGTAATTATCTCTTCACACAACATTTAGTTCATTACAATCAAAATCAATCCACGAACACTATCTATTATCTAAGTTTTAAAAAATATAGTTTTTTCCTAGCTTAAATTCAAAGCCTTATTTTCTAGGTTATTTGTTTTATTCAGCTATTTTTTTACACACAAGAAGCACAAGCATAGGATTAAATTACTATTCAAAATTCCTATTGCATCCGGTTTACGAAATATAATTTTGATTCATTAATAAATTTTAATTCTTTGTCTTTATATTATTAATTGATAATAGACCTAATTATATTTTGGTCTTCAAATTCAAGTCCAATTAATGTATTGTTTATGCTTAAAACTCGAATGTAAAAATTGAATTAATGTTTTTATATCTCAAAGGTAAAAAATAAAATTTTTTTAAATGAATATGTATTAATTTCTAATAATTATTTAATTGTATCTATATTATTATACTATAAAATATTAGGTCCTCATCTCATATCTCCGCCTAATGCCTTAATATATGTTGGACCACCCCTTGTAAGCACCCATATCCTATATTGAGTTTGTGGCTCCGCCCCAACTGACGAGTGTTTGAGTTAAACCATGCTCGCTCCTATAGCTAGATCAGGGCAGCCTTTTATTTAACAATTCTACATGTTTATGTCGAAAAAAAAAAAAAATTTGGATGGAGGATTAGAATGGTTGAATACTTTCTACCAATTCGCAAGACATAAAATTGAGCAAATTGGTATCGTTGTTTGTTGATAAAGGCCTCCCAGTTCTTACTTAATTCAACAATGGGCTATGTGATAACGTTAATAGTTTGGTTGTGAAATGGTGGGGCCCTCGACACGTCATCAGTCACCCCCACAAAAGGAATAAATTTATAGGCTCTGGTCCGCTATGTTGCGTTGCACTCTACTTTAAAGTTGGGTTGATAAGCTCGTTTCTAAGGATGACATAATTGTAAAGACAGCAATGCTATCGGATCTAAAAATCTGATTTAATTTGTTAACCTAATTTATTGTGATATTTGAATTAATTGTAGGTCCCATCAAACATTAGAATTTGGTATTGATCCAATGATTCTTATTAAACTATATTATTATATCAATAAATTATATTAAATTTTTAGATCCAAATAATATTACTTTTGCAAAGAATGTTAAGCATTGATTTATGTCATCAACTTACCTGTCTCATTGCTCATTAGTCAAACATCTGGACTGGGTGTAAGAGACAAGGCCTGTTGTTGTACCCATAACCCCAGATCCAAATTAGTGCAGGCTGGACCCGGATCATGTTGGGTTGGTTCAAAGTCAAATCATAGGAGGCCTAATGAGTTAGTCAGGTGATCAGGAAGGCCCGAGCTGCATATCCTTGGTTGGCAATTAGTTTGATTTCAACATTCTCTGTCACATGTTTGAGTGGGGTTGAGGAGGTACGTTGATCTTCTCCAAATTTTACAGTGTTGAGCTTTTGTTTTTTTTAAAATACTTTGAATTTTTTCTCTTGAAGTCAATGATTCAAGTCTCCCCCCCTTTCTCTTCCCCCCCAAAAAATGTAACCAATTTGACAAATTAGGGCTTGATTTGCCACATTCAAGGAGATGCATGAAAGAATATAGTTCATTTTGTTGTCACTACCTACTTAATTTAACTTAATAAATTTTTATCCCAACGTTTTTAGGATTGGCTCCAAGAATCCTCTTTTGCCATTGAGTTCTATCAACAGTAGTGTTTTTAGTTAAACTATATGTTATCTTATATTTTTGTACTATTTCATTTATAGTTAATTTTGATCTTACTTTACTCCTGCGTTTACCTCCAATAACTGTCGTATTACTCTTTCTCATAGATGTCGTAATAGGTTACCTATAAATATTCCAAATCATCTAAGTCAATTCTCTATTAACTTATCTCTTGTATATGTTACCTTTATTTTTTCATAGATATATTTATTATTGATTCTATTTTTTTTAGTTTTATCACACATCCATTTTAACATTTTCATTTATGCCACACACAATGTTTAAACATGGTGTTTCTTAGTTGCCCAACACTCGCTACTATAATGCACGACAGGTCTTATAATTGTTCTATAGAATCTTCCTTTTAGTTTAAGGGGTATACATTTATTACCCAATACACTAGATGCATTCATCCATTAGTCGAAGATAAAAAAGTTGGTTTTGGGGGTAAATTGGTAAAAAAATGAGAAGTCGAAGGCCAAATATTATTGTCATTGCTAGGAGGGAAAAAACACAAGCCTAGCGACTTATATGGGCTCGGCTTGGATTTAAATAATCTCCATTCTTTATTTTCTTCAATTTTTCTCGATATAATGTTAGATAAGTGATATGTGTAAAATTTTGAATTTCAATGGATAAATGTTTCCTCATTCATTTTGTTATTGTTGGAATGTTAACCATTATTATGGATTTATTTTACGAGAAAAAAATTTTATTTATTAAAATTTTGAATCTTACAAATGTCATTCATTTAGCACTGTATTGAGAGGAATTGAAGAGAATAGATAATGGAGCAGACTTGAATCCGCTCAGCTCATATTTTAAACAAATCCAAAAAACAAATGTATATTCATCTTGTTTTATTAAACAAGCAAATTTGGACGAGTTGTTGAAATATAGTTCTGATACTACTTGTTAGAACATAGTTTTGATATCGCTTGATAAAACATAGATTTGATACTACTTGTTAGTTTTGCACAACAAATAATTAATATAAATAATATTTGTTAAAAAATAGGAATTTAAAAATAAAAAAATAATAAAAACAATAGTTCGATATAATATATCAACCTTGGTACACTGTGTCTACATCAAAGAACAAAAAATCTATATCGATAACTAATTTACATAATACACATCCATATTTATAAGGATAAAATACTATAACCCAAATATATTCAAATACAACATGATTTTTATGTTTCCTATCACATATCTAATATATCAATTCATAATATGTTAAAATTTTTTTAATATAATCTTATTTCATATAATATTCTCATATTGATTATTCAATAAATACTCGATCACAACAATTAAAAAATTTGAATCAAATTCCAACCACCAAATTTAAGTCAAATTCAAATAACACGTTTCATTTATCAGTTTTTATTTGGTGTGACATTACGTAACATGAAGAATGATCGTACGATGAATTATTAAACATAATTGTTTTGAGCTATACATTAATATCTTGTACAGTTTTAGGTCGGTCGGTCTGTCTGTCGCTGATGTCACCCTCAATGGTACATCATTAGCAATGGTTATTTTATTTTATTTTTATTGAAATTTCAATCTTAGGGTTTACTTACGAAATGCAGACAAAATGGAGGTGTCTTCCCTAAATAAAAAAAATTCAGTTTACCTCCCTATAGTTTGCTCCTTTCGCAAATAATCTCCTTGACGTTTAAGAATGTGTAGATAACCCTCATATGACAAGAATTTGCAGTCACACATCTCAATGATATGACATTGTTACTGTCACATAACATCAACTTCTGATTAAAAATTATTGAATGGATAAAATGAATTTTCACTTATTTTACATTGTATAGGTAAAAAACTATTAAATTTTTTGGGTCTATTAATGCATTTGATAGTTTTTAATTGGATAATGATACTATGTGACAGTAATGATATAATATAAATTTTACATTAAATATTTTTTGGTCTTGATATCGGCGATTCTAGATTGATTGTCAATTCCCTTGAGATGACATTTGTAGAAAATTGATGCCAAGTGCTATGAAGATGGTTTGCTAGATTTGTATTGATATTTTCGAAAGAGAGGGGTGATGTGCAAAGAAGGGCTGAGGTTCCTTGTCTATTAACTTTTTAATTGATTAGAACGACATTGTTTGTTCAACACCTTCTTTTAAGATATCTCTAACCCTTATTTAAATTTAGGCTCAAATTTAAATTTGAATAAAAAAATTTAAAAAATTTGCTCCAACCTTGACTCAAGCTTATGCCAAATCAAAAAAATCTTATTTTTTACTCAAATCAAGGGAAATTCAAATCATTAATGGTGAGATTTTACTATCTTTTAAAGATCCAATGATCATCATTACTCTTTTTTAAATTTGAGTTTGTCCTCATTTAAATTTGGATCTCTCCTTCTTTAAATTCAAGTTTATCCATTGGAGTCTTTTATATCAAATCAAACTTTTTACTCAAATTTTAATTTAAATTTGAGTTATGGTTGGAGATGCTCTTATGAGTTAGACTTGAAAAATGGTATAACCATAGAGAAAATATTGAATATAATGATAACACCGTGCCTTCTTTTACAAACGGTGTTACTATTCAATACAAATACCAATATTTAAGTAAGTGGATTCCATTTAATTTAAAAACTATCCCGCTATATAAGAAATAACTATAAAGTGAGATTTACCTTATTTATTTATAAGATTATTATTAAATTGTGATATCTGACAAGTGATTATAGTAATAAAGTGGTATCACCGTTACATTAAATATTTACTCTAACTATAGGGGGTGAAATGAAGTTTTTGCTCAAAAGTTAAAAAAAGAATGAAAAGCAATGAGCCCCTTCGCAAATAAGGCCATATTACAGAAATTTACAAATATCTTCCATCGCTTTCAGAGAAAGTTCGGCATTCCCTCCGCCTCCTGTAATCCTGCCATGTCCCTGAACCATAACCCAACAAAATCATAGGGGCATCTACGCATCTCTCTCTCTCTCTGTCTTTCGCCCCTCAAAAAACAACAACTTGTTAGTATCGAATGATACTACCAAGGTAATCGGTTTTGGTTGCAATTCATCAACATCTATCTCATCCCATATTTTCTTCCCCAATTCTTTGCCTTATGTAATTGGGTTTCTCCTTATCTGTTCTCTTTCGCTACCTCCATCTGAAAAATTCTCTCGAATAACCTATAAATCTTTGTGTATTATCTGAGTAATTGAAATCTGGGTCGTCTTCTCTGCGGTGCTTCGTCCATTTCAGGTACTAAAGGTAATCTCAATTTGTTGACTTGCTAATTAATCTCTTCTTAAAAACATAAACACACATCATGTATGTGGTTTGTGGGAATGATTATTGATAGGAATTAGTTAATGGGTTGAACAGAGATGGGTAAGGATCAGCAAAATTATGAAGATAGAAAGATGTGCTCTGGATCGAACGAGAATCAAGAGCAAGTGCCTTCTTCAAAGGGGAAGAGATTGTGGGAGAAAGTGAAGTACCAGCTGGTGGAATACCACTCATTGCCTGGGTATTTGAAGGATAATGAGTTCATTGTTGGCCATTATCGGTCTGAATGGCCATTGAAGCAGGTTTTACTCAGTGTTTTCACCATTCACAACGAGACCCTCAATGTTTGGACGTAAGAATTCTGTCCTAAATGCACCACAAACTTTCATTGGATTTTCATAAAATGCATGGCTTTGATTTTGTTTTTCGATTCAATTAGTAGCTTTGGTGGGTCTTCTCTGATGTTCATGCAGACTTAGCTCTCAAATAAAGATGATGCTTTTTTTTCTCTAATTTCTTGATTTGCAGTGGATTTTACAGATGTATTCAACATAAGTAGAGTACCATTTGCCAGTTTAGGGTTTGTGCATAAAAATTGCTGAGAAATTTGGTGAATTTGTAGTTCTTTCGATCATTGGGATGTTGGGGACTGAGTTCGTAGCTCCTCGTAAACATTAAAAATCTTATCATATGTGTACTTGATGTGGACTTGCTGTCATGCTTTCTTCTAAGGATAATATGTATAATTTTGTTCCGGCGGCAAATCCCACTAACTAGTTATCAACTAGGTAGGCAAACTTTCTAGTGAGCTCTGTTCATCTCATAATTTAATTTTCCAATCCCACCCTACTAAGCGAACCAAATACGCCCTTACGTTTTAAGGTCACATGGTACAGTTATTTCATGGAGTTGAGTTACTTTATAGCTTATGGAATCAGCTAAGTGTGCGCGGTGATTTTCGCACAATAAAATGAATGGACAATCTCTCCCTTGACGAACACGAGTATTACTTGAAAGTCGATGATTCTGAGGTAAACGGAAGTGAGAAATAGTGTAAGGAGTGGTGATGAATAACTTTTCCAGCAGTCTGCGCGATTTCGGCTTGTCGAAATGGATTTTGCCACTCAAAAAAGAGAGTTAGAAGGGTTCTGGCGTGATCTTTCTGATTGTCAAGCCAGTACGTGAGAGAGGGGTGAAAATTCACTGTTCTATTGCTTGAATGAGAGTTGCGTACCTTTGCTTTGAGTTTTAGAGAGCTACTTATACCTCCAAGAAGGTAATCATTACTAGCAAGTGGGCCCCCCTTGAAAAAGAAGTCCCCCCTTGGCCCATTTGGAAGGCAGTGGGTGGTACTCAGTCTTTGGACTGAGCACCTTCCATTTTGCGTGGAAGAAACTCAGACATTAAATGCTCGGGCTCCCAAACACTTAATTCTCTTCCTTTTAAACTCTTTGAGCATTAAATACGTCTCATCCTCCTGAGGGATTATTTAATGCTTCACAGTAATGGCTGCGCACGAGTAAGGGCATCTTCGTCTATTGGCCCTTGATTTTGTGCTCTGTGCCACGTGTAACATCGTCATTGGTTATGGGTTTGTCCTCTCTGTCATTCTGACTGCTTTGAGAAGGCAAGTCAATGATTATTGATCAATTTTAACTCCAAGTAACAATAGTCGTCAATCTGCCACTTATGTCTTGGGGCCTTGGGTGTCTGGAAATGGACCTCGGGGACGTAGTCATGCCGAGGACATGTGTCACAATCTAAGCGCCCCAAGGTGACGTATGCCGAGGACACGTGTCACTCTGCAGAACCCCTTTGTATCGAGGATATGTGTCCAACGCATACGAAGCGGAAGGACCTTTTGTGCCGAGGACCCGTGTTGCATGTATACGAAGCCGAGGGACCTTTTGTGCCAATGACACGTGTCCACTACAGATGGAATCGAGGGACCTTTAGTGTCGAGGACACGTGTCTGAATCTGAGCGCTCCATGGGGATGTATGCTGGGGACACGTGTCGACTCCTTAGTGACTCTTTGAAGTGTTCCATCAACTGCCCCTAACCCTTGATCTTCGTACGGCGTAGGTGATGTGGCGTGAGAAGATGAAAGGGCTTGACTCCTGTCCTTACCTTCAGTCGCTTTCCTCTCCTTGGAGATCATGCTCCATTTAATGTGCCTCCTTCGTGCCTTGTGCGCAATGATGGGGGCTGTTTCTTCTATTTAAACAAAGCTTCTTGCTCCTTTCGTCCATTTCTGCAATCCTCATAAGTTTTGAGTCTTCCCACCGGAGCTTTCATCAGAGAATCCACTGTTTTCGCCTGAAGAGCCAACTCATCCTCAGAAATCACTGGCGAAGGAATCTACAAACTCATCCTCTGTAATAGGATCATTGGCAGTTGGCGAGTAACTGTTTTTTTCTCTCTTTTCCTATTTTCTGGTGACCATAGTCCCTCTATTCTCCTCATCTCAGCTCTAGCATTGTTGTGTTTAGTCTTCTTCCTCCTTTGTTATGCCTTTAGTAGTGATCTTTAGGTTTCCTAACCCTAGAAACCACCCCCTTCGTGTTCCCTTCTCTGTTCCAAATCATGCCGAGACGTCGTCGAAGTCAAAACGTCAGGGCCGATAAGGCTGAGACCTCAAGGTTGAGGAAGTACACAATCAAGGGCCGCCAACAAATCCCTAATTTTAAGACCCACTATTCCATCCCTGTTGGAGTCGCTGTGAATGAGTTCATTCCTGGACTTCACCGCATTGATGCTGACAACGAGGTAGCCATGCTTTTCTATACCAAGACCATCATCATAGAAGGCGGCATTAGGTTTTTCCTAAATCCCCTTCTCCGTTTTCTGTTCCACTTCCGTCTCTTCCTGGGGCAATGTTGCCTTAACACCTTCAGGATCATCATTGGAGTGGTGGCCTTGAACGAACGCCTTCAAGTCAACCTTAGCTTGGAGGATATTCTCTTCTGCTACGCCTTGTTGAGGGTGATGACTCAACAAAGGTTTTACCTTAAAGCTCGAGATCCATCCATGTACCTTGTGACACACCTCCCTGACTCGAACAAAGGGTACAAGGATGACTTGTTAGTCTTCAGTGGTCAATGGGAGAGAGGAGCCGGCCCCGATTACGACTGTTTGTGGTGCCCCAAGCAGTGGTGAACAACAAGTATGTCGGCTTCTCTATCTTTTCTCGGCTTTCATCATTTTGGTCAGCCTTTGCCCTTGTTTCGATCATGATTTGTTGTTCTCTGCAGGAGTCTCTGAGACCGAGTTTGCTCCTCCTCCTTGGAACCTTGTCAACCTCATCGACATCATCACTGTATAGGGGTACCTAGGCAACGGGTTTGCCCAATCCGCACACATATTGCTAGACTACCACTCGGGGTACAGGAAGTTCTCCCAAACCCCTCAACCTTTTGATCTTGCAAGGTGGTCGGCGCTGTCCAATGAAAACTTGGAGGAACACCCCGACAAAGCCACAGAAGTCGAGGTAAAGGCTGTTAAGGACACAGTTGCCGAGGTCAAGGAGATCAGGGATTATTCTACCACCATCAACGCCGAGGCGAGCACTTCTGGTAGAGGCATTTGGCCAGACTTTGAGGTTCTTTAACACTTAGACAAAGGAGACGCCTTAGAGGTAGCTATGTCAAATCCATTTCGCCTCTCCCTTGATTTGATCAGGGAACGGGTTGCCCTTGTCACCGGACGATGTCGTCACCAATCAGAGGCACACTCGCTCATCCAGGTTCCCAGCTAAAGGGTCCACACCCCTCCTTCCTCCTCCTCTTCCTCCTCCAACCGATGCTTCTGTCGTGCTGATGCCAACTAGGTGCAGTTGAGGGCACGCACAGGATTAACAATAGAAGGAGAGGAAAGGAGAGTAAAGCAAAGGCATGATGACGTAGGTCGAGGCACCCCCACTTCGACTTCAACAACAACTCCAATGCCTCCACCTACGCTGACGCCAAGTGTTCCAGAGTGGCAAGGAAGGGCCTGAGATCGGGACAACATTCTGATCCGAGTGGACGACTCCGCAGTATCCTCTCCCCATACTGCCTATATAGTGAGCGAGGCCATCCTTTTTGATGCTGACATGTCACTGCACAGGGGGTGTGGGAGCAACAACTTGTTTCTCTCCATCATCCAAAACTCCATGGCGGTAAGTTTTCATACTTGTATTTTTTTCTCTCTTTTTCCTTCTTTTTGGTTGTAGTCTTTCGTCGGCGTAACTCTTTCTTTGTTGAACAGACTGCCCAACAAATATCTGTCATCGCCGAGTGCTTCCACACTCACTGGGACAAGATCTAGGAGTGTGAGAGGCTTCAAGCTGAGTTAGAGAAGGTCCGAGGAGCAGTGGCCTAGGCGAAGGAGGAAGTGGCGGCTCGGAACAAGATCTTGTCTACCCAGGTGGCCCAAATTGCCGAGCTCTTCAGAGAGAGTAAGGCTGCCAAGGGGGATGATGACAAGGTGAAGGCTTCGCTTGCTGACGTTGAGAAGAGAATAACCGAGGCAACGAATCAATTGTCGGCGGCGGAGGCGAAGGTGATTGAGTCAAAGCAAACTTTTGTTGCTCTGACCCAAGAGTTGGACAAGTTAAGGGCTGAGCTAGATGCCAACAAGAAAATGGAGTAGGAGATCGTCGATCGTTGTGCCGATCTTGGTGGCCTTTAAAGAGAATAGGAAGGAGAGCTTCAAGGTCGGTTGGGATGATGCTCTTCGGGCTGCTTGGGTCCTTGCTAAGTTTCCAGTGTTCAAGGAGCATGAGTACACTCCATTTGAAGAGATGGAGCAAGCTACTACCGAGGTCGCGGCTGAAGATGTTGGGGTTCTACCATTTCTGACTTTGGTACCTGTAGCCGAGGTTGTGGCTCCTCCGCCTGTGCCTTGAGGCGATCCTGCTCCCCCTTTTGCTGATGCTGCTCTGACTCTGCCCGATGCTACCTCGACTTCTCCTATTGGAGCTGTGCCTATCCCTCAGGGCAACGTTCCAGTTGCTTTTGCCGACGCAGCGTCTGCTTCTCGCAGTGTTGACTCCTTCTCCGCAAGCATCGATGAACTCTTCAGAGATATTGGAGGGGGCATCGGTGGCGAGGTCACTAGGCCTCCAGGAGCTTAACTTTTGTTTCTTTGTAACTTATTATTTTGTCTTTCCTTTGTTCTTGTAGCTTGAGGGACGCAAAGCCCTCCCTTCTTTTAATGAACAAGTATCTTTTTTTTTTTCTTAGTATTTGCTTCTTCTTCTTTGTTTTTTTTGTAAGTGTAGTCCGTCAGGACTGAGGTCACAAGACCTGAAGTCAGGGACTCCTTACTTCTCGGGGGAAGTGTCTTTCCTCGGCCTTAGCTTCTTTCGTGCGAAAGTTTACAAGTGTTTACCCTTGGGGGATAACCCCCATCTAGGAGGCTTCGCACTTTGGGCCTCTCTGGACCGAGGTTACAAGATCTGAAGACAAGGCCCCCCTCCTCCTCGGGGGTACTGCCCTTCTTTGGCTTTATCTTCCCTTGTTAAAAAATTTACAAAGTGTTTCCCCTTGGGGGATTTGCCCTACCTTGGAGGCTCCGCCCCTTGGGTCTTTTTGGGGGCAAGTTCGCCTTTTTTTTTTTTCTGAAGCTTTGCCCTCGGGGCCATACCCCATCTAGTAGGAAAGAGTCTCGCGGCTCTGCCTCTGGGGCCTTGCCCCTTCTAGGAGGCCATGTTCTTGTATTTCTTTGGAGGCAAGAGTCTTAAGACTCCGCCTTTGGGGCCATGCTCTCTCTAGGAGGCCATGCTCCTATATTTCTTTGGAGTCAAGGGTCTTAAGACTCCGCCTTCGGGGCCATGCTCCTTCTAAGAGGCCATACTTCTGTATTCTTTGGACGCAAGAGTCTTAAGACTCCGCCTTCGGGGCCATGCCCCTTTTAGGACAACACTCTTAGCAAAAAATAAGCCTGTATTTCTCAAAAATAATACTTCTTCAAATTCATTATATTCCAAGACCATATTACAACATTTCCTTCCATATCTTCTAACTTGTATGACCCGAAGTCCCCTACTGACGTGACTCTGTACGGTCTTTCTCAATTAGGTCCCATTTTTTCATCGACTGGGTCTCGGGTGTTCCCGACTACTTTCCTAAGCACCAGGTCGCCCACTTGGAATCCTCGAGGCTTGACTCTCTTATTGTAGAGCCAGGATACCCCTTCTTGATACTTGGCTAGTCTTAAGACATCCATTTCCCTTTTCTTATCTACAAGGTCCATGTCCAGGCTGAGTTGATGATCGTTGTTGATGATGCACAAAATTGTATTGTGCAAGATCAACAGTCGAGTATTTGTAACAGTGTAATTAATGAGCAATAAACAAGCAATCAATGGCAAAACAATGAATAATAACAAACACACAGATTTATAGTGGTTCGGTCAGGGTGACCTAGTCTACTATGGGGAACGGCAGCAGTGTCCGATGTTACTTTCAGTCCCTACTATTATGAACTTCTTGTCTCTAGTAGCCCTTGAGAGGAGTCTAACCAAGACAAGTCCCCATTGGGCAAACGACCAAGGACTGGTTAGTGGGTGCAGGCCTCCTGTTGTCTGTTTAATGGCGGGAGCAAACCTTTGACATTGATCACATTTTCGGACGTAAGCTTGCACATTCCTTTGCATCTGTGGCCACAAATATCCCTTTGACAAGGTGCGATGGGCCATTGATCGTTCGCTTAAGTGCCCCCTGCATATGCCCTCGTGCACTTCATACAAGAGGGGCTCAATTATATCTTCGTGGACACAAAGCAAATAGGGTCCAGAGAACGACTTCTGGTACAACTTTCGATCCAGGGAGGCCCAGAACCTCGGGGCCCTTAACTTTATCTTCTTAGCTTCCTTAGGATATTCAGGGAGTTCTTCGGAGACAAGACACCTGAGTAGCAGATCAATCCAGCTAGGGGACTCCTCTCCCTTCTGGATGACTACCACTCCGGAGACGTCGTCTATGCTGGAGTTGGGAAGGAATTCCACAGTAATCCTTTGTGTCGTGTAGGAGTCCAACACTGAGGCTAGACATGCCAAGGCATTGGCGTGGACGTTCTTATCTCGAGGGACTTGCTTGATTTCTACCTTCTTGAACTTGTGGAGTAAGGTCACGGCTTCGTGATGATATGCTTTCATTCTCGGATCCCTTGCTTTGAATTCTCCATTAATCTGGTTGACCACAAGTAAGGAATTGCAATGGACTGTTAACTCTGTAGCCCCTGTTGTGTTGGTTAGTTTGAGTCTAGAGATAAGAGCTTTATACTCTGCTTCATTGTTAGATGCTTTGAAGCCCAGAGGTACGGCTTGTTCCGTGACCAGTCCTTCTGGGGAGACTAATAGTACCTCGATTCTGAAACCCTTGCTGTTAGAGGATTTGTCCACGTAGAGGCTCTAGGAGTGCGCTTGGCTGTCCGGGGAGGGTTCCACCTCGAGGGGAGACGACTCCCCCTTGGTAAATTTAGCTATGAAGTTCGCCAGTACCTGACCCTTTGTCGCCGTATGATGTTTGTAGTGAATATCATGTTTACCCAACTCCACTGCTTATTTTACTATCCTCCTATAGAGGTTCGCCTTCCCTAGGATCGCCTTCAAAAGTTGATTCGTAAGGACGGTGATTGGGTGCGCCTGAAAGTAATGTCTCAACTTCCTCGCGATTGTGACTAGTGCTAATACGAGCTTCTCCAATGGCAAGTACCTTGTCTCTGTATCCAACAGAGCTTTGCTGACATAATACACTGGCTCCTGTTCGTGCTCATGCTAGTGGACTAATATGTCGCTAACGTCGTACTCCGAAACATCCAAGTAGAGGAACAAGATGTTCCCCTTTTCCGAGACTAACAGGGTGGAGAGCACTTTGAGGTACTCCTTGATCCCTCCGAGTGTCTCTTTGCATTCTTCATTCCAAGTGTCTTTTTCGGACCTCTTGATTGCTCTAAAGAAAGGTCTGCACTTGTCCAATGATCGAGATATAAAGCGATTCAAAGCAGTTAATATCCCTGTAAGTTTCTGGATGTCCCGGACAATCCAGGGGCTGTGTACGTCCATGATAGCTTTTATCTGCTTCGGGTTGGTTTCGACTCCACGACGACTTACTAAGTATCCCAGGAACTTTTCAGAGCCAACTCCGAAGGCACACTTAGCCACATTCAGTTTAAATCCATACTCCGGAGAGTAGAGAAGGCGTCTTCCAAGTCCGCGATGTGGTCACCCTGTCTCCTGCTCTTGACTAGCGTGTCATCATTGTCCACCTCCATGGTGTTCCCAAGTTGTCGCTTGAACATCCGGTTCATGAGTCTTTGGTATGTAGCGTCCTCATTTTTCAGACCGAATGACATGACTTTATAACAATAGACCTCCCTTGGAGTGACGAAGGAAGTCTTCTCCTGGTCAGGTGGATGGAGGGGGATCTGGTGACAAACTGCCTTGGCGTCCATGAAGCTCATGCGCTCATGTCCCACCGTAGCGTCGATCAATTGATCAACTTTAGGGAGGGGAAAATCATCTTTGAGATAAGCCTTGTTCAAGTTTGTGAAGTCTACGCAGACACGTCATTTCCTATTCTTCTTCCTGGCGTAGACGGTGTTTGACAACCATTCTGAAAATTGAACCTCCCAGGTGGCATCGGCTTCTAGGAGCCTCTTTACCCCTTCGTTTACCACATGGGCGGGATGCGGCGCCGTACACCATGATTTTTGCTTTATGGGCTTATGAGTGGGATTAAAATGGAGGCCGTGAGTTATAACATTGGGACTTATGCCTTTTATCTCCGCAGCGTCCCATGCAAACACATCCACATTCTTTCGTAAAAAGTCGACTATCTCCTCCTGCTCGACTAGGGACATGGCAGATCCGATCAAGAAGTATCTCTTCTCGTCTCCCTCCACTAGGAATACCTTCTAGAGGTCCTCTACGGAGAGTTTTGCTGGGTCAATCTACGGCTCATCGACTCCCAGCTGTTCGGACTGTAGTTGTTATTTGTTCCATACCTCTTCCAGGGGCACACTCCTCTTTGGGGGCGACCCCGACTTTTACGCTGGCATAGAAACAACTTTTCGCAGAGGCCTGGTCTCCACAAATCTCCATTATCCCCTCCGGAGTGAGAAATTTCAACTTCTGATGGTAGGTGGAGTGCACTGTCCCAAGCGAGTATAGCCAAGTCCGTCCCATGGTAATGTTGTATGGTGAGTCAGAGTGGATCACCACAAACTTCGTGTTGGTCGTGACAGGTCCCATGGTGACCGGCAGAGTAATCTTCCCTAAAGGTAGGACAAACGATCTATTGAACCCGACAAGGGGTGTCTTGACCCTAGTAAAATCCTTGGATCCAAGGCCCATTCGTTTCAAAACATCAAGGTACATCACCTCCGATGAGCTCCCTGAGTCCACCAGCACCCTCTTGACGTCAAATCTGCCAATCCACAAGGTTATGATCACTGCATCCTCGTGGGGGAGGTCCATGTCTGCCAGGTCGGCATTGGAGAAGGTGATACTTCTATGATCCGTCCGGGGCCTCTTACTTACCTAACCCCCATTTTTGTCTTCCACCTTTCGGGCGAAGGCTATCCTCTAAGGCCGGACCTAAGAGTGTTAGTTGTCGGCCTCTCCAGGGGGCAGACGTGGATGATATTACTGCTGACAGTGGCTTGGTCCTCGCCAGTGTGTGTATCCCTTGATGGATCCTCTTCAATGAACTCCTTGAGGTATCCCTCCTGGACCAACTTCTCAAGGAAGGATTTATAAACTCGACAATCTTTGGTGAGGTGCCCCACATCCTTGTGGTATGAATACCTCGCATTCTGGTTCTTGGTGGACGGATCACCATGCATCTTGGGTGGTCACTTAAAAAAGGGCTACTTCTTGATTTTATGCAGCAACTTGTAGATGGGCTCTTTGAATAGGTGTGTGTCCCTCTGAAGGAGTTTCCCGACACTGGGATCAAACCTTTCCTAGGAGGGTTTCCCTCCTTCTCCTTCCCTTTTTTCTTCGGGGCCAAGTTCTTTCCTTTAGCCCCCATCATCTCGTTTTCTATCCTGGAGTACTTATTGATTTGGGCCATCAACTCGCCTATGTCCATTAGCGTCTTCTTCGTTAATGATCTCTAAAGGTTTGTGTCCCTAGAGAGGTCAAGTCTGAAGGAGGCCACAACCATGACCTCGGAGCATCTTTCCACCTTGTTTACCTCTTCCCAATAACAAGTGGCATATTGGCGGAGGGTTTCACCTTCCTTCCACCGGAGGGTCAGCAACGATCCAACATCCTTGGGGCGCTTGCTCCTCGTGATGAACATTGCGGAGAATTGTCTGGTCAGCTCCTTCCAGGATCTTATGTTATTTGGCGGAAGGGTCTCAAACCATTTTATGGCCGTATCGCCTAGGCTCATTGTGAACACCCGACACACCAGCCTGTGATCCGAGTGATATAGGGACATCATTTGCTTGTACTGCTGGAGGTGAGCCTTCGGGTCGAAACACTTGTCGTAAATTTTGAACTGTAGCACCAAAAATTTTTTGGTACCTCCATCTCCATGATGTTTTTTGTAAACGGTGTCAAAATGGTTTCGTTATTCGTGTCGTCGACAGGGGTGGACTTGTCCATCCTCATAGAATTCAACTTATAGTCCTGAGGTCTTCGTCAGCCTCATGGTGTCTCCTTTCTCCATCTCGGCGTCAGGCAGCATGTGTCCTAGCTCCTTCGTTCTTCACAGAGAGGGCGGACTCTTCTGCGCCCACTCGTCCGGACAGTCTTCGACGGAGGTCATTCTAAGGCAAAAGTTTTGTCTTCTTGGCTTGGACCTCCGGGTCCTGTCCATTGGCCCTCGGGCGCTTTGGAGTCTTGGAGCACCCTGTTTTGCCACTGAGGCACTTCCTCAAGTCGCCGGGCGTCACCTCCCTGACGGAGGGCCCATTAGACAGTTGTAAGGTTTGGGATCCTCCATCGAAAAATGCAAACTCGTCGAGTCTGTTAAGGACGTTCACGTTATTCTCCTCTATTTGCCATAATCGATCTCCCAACCGTTCTTCGATAAGATCGACGAGTTGACGGGCTAAGGGATCATCTTTTTCGCCCCCAAGATTCAGTTTTGTTTGGTGGGTTTTTTTCCGTCGAATAGATCGAGAGCTCTTTGTTGACGCCTTCTACACGATCCTCCGTTCTTGATACGGAAGGAGCTAGTATATCCAGGGTCCTTTGCTGAAGACCCTTTCTTTTCAAACGAGTGTTCACCATGGTCATTGTCTCAAGAAAAACTTGGTCTTTTTCCACAGACGGCGTCAAACTGTGCGCGGTGATTTTTTCACAATAAAATAAATGGATAGATCTCTCCCTTGACGAACACAAGTATTACCTGAAAGTCGATGATCCCGAGGCAATCAGAAGTGAGAAATAGCGTAAGGATTGGTGATGAATTATTTTTCTAGCAGTTTGTGTGATTTTGGCGTGTCAAAATGGATTCTGCTACTCAAAAAAGAGAGTTAGAAGGACGTCGGAGTGTTTTCTGGTGTGACCCCTCTGACTGTCAAGTCAGTATGTGAGAGAGGGGTGAAATTTCATTGTTTTATTGCTTGAATAAGAGTTGCGTACCTTTACTTTGAGTTTTAGAGAGCTACTTATACCTCCAAGAAGGTAATCATTATTGGCAAGTAGGCTCCTTGAAGAAGAAGTCCCCCATTGACCCATTTGGAAGGCAGTGGGTAGTGCTCAGTCCTTGGTTAGAGCATCTTCCATTTTGCGTAGAAGAAGCTCAGGCATTCAATGCTCGGGCTCTCGAGCACTTAATGCTATTCTTTGTAAACTTTTCGAGTATTAAATATGTCCCATCCTACTGAGAGATTATTTAATGCTTCACTGTAATGGTTGCGCACGAATAAGGACATCTTCGTCTATTGGCCCTTGATTCTGTGCTTTGTGCCATGTGTAACATTGTCATTGGTTATAGGTCTGTCCTCTCTGTCATTCTGACTACTTTGGAAAGTCAAGTCAGTGATTATTGATCAATTTTAGTTCCAAATAACGATGGCTGTCAATCTGCCTCCTATATCTTGGGGCCTTGGAGCCGAGATGATGTGTCTGAAAATGGACCTCGGGGACATAGTCACGCCGAGGACACGTGTCACAATGTAAGCGCCGAGATGACGTATGCCGAGGACACGTGTCACTCGCAAAGATTCTGCAGAATCCCTTTGTGCCGAGGCCGAAGGAACTTTTGTGTCAAGGACATGTGTCGCATGCATACGAAGCCGAGGGACTTTTAGTGCCGAAGACACGTGCCTGAATCTGAGCGCTCCGAGGGGATGTATGCTGAGGCCACATGTCATTCTTTGGGAGCCCCATATTTATAACGCCGAGGACACATGTCGATTTCTTGGTGATTCTCTGAAGTGTCCCATCATTAAGCATCTTTCTCCTTCAATATTCGGTTTCACCAGGCTATCTTTATCGACATATAACATCAAAAGAATATGGTGAAATTAGTTAGCAAAAGAGCTAGTTTCTTGCATCCTACCGATCTCTTTACCCCAGCCCATAATAAAACATAACACAAATACTGTAGATCATGGTTTTGAGTCCGGACCTCTCCATAATAGGTAGGGTTCCATATTAATTAAATCTCCTAGATTCCTCTATAGACAATATTCTTGTACATTGAATCATAGTTGTCAAATCGTGCGTCGGAAGGTATAGCATTTTTTAAAAATAGTGTATCACATTGTATCGTGTATTGTAAGATACGGCGTAATTTTAAATAATTAATAATAAAAAAATATATTTTTTTAAAAAATCATAAACTCATAAAAATATAATATTTCATTAATATTTCACTTACTATTCAAGTCACTAATATAATTTACTAATATTAAAAAAATAATAAAGGGTATCAAATTAAATTAATAGTACTTATATATACTTAAAAGTAAAAAGTTATAATGTAGGGGGTATTAAATGTAATTCTTCATTCTTATAACAAAAAAACAGTCGTGGGTCTCACGAGACGATCGAACATGGAACACAGAGAGAAAAGAGGCGATAGGCAATGGCGATGCTGGTGGTGGAGAGAGAGAGAGAGAAGAAGAAGAAGAACATACCTGGTAGCTGGTCCCTCATAGTCGCAGCTCACAGCGATGAAAATAGAGATCGGGAGACAAAGAGATAGAGATCGGGAGACAAAGAGAGAGAGATCGTGAGACCTAGGGTTTCATCCGAAATTTACAGGTTAGTGTTGCTATTTTTTCTAATTTCAAAAATTTGTTTGATTTGCTTGGGTGTTTTTGCTGATTTGTGGGTTTGGTGGATTGGTAATTCTTGTCTTCTTCATCTATGTTGCCTTTTATTTGGCATTTTCTTTATCCTCTGATTTGTGGGCTTGGGTGTCTTCATCTCTGTTTTTGCTGTCAATGATTTAGTGCGAATCGGTTTGATTTGGTGCGAATCAGGCTGTCAACCAAAAAAAAAAAAAATTTAAACAGAGACTTCGTGTATCGATTGTATCGACCGATACGTATCGTATCGTAAAAACGTATCGTGTATCGCACGATACAACGTAAAAACGATACAAAACTACGATTCATATCGTTTTAGTCCTGTATCGTGACGTATCGTACGATACATATCGCGTATCGTACGATACTAACAACTATGCACTGGATACAACCTTTTAGACTTATGTTGCACAATTTGTTTGGATGCGATGAACACACCTATTTGTCACCCAATCCAATTTTATTTTGGTATTGAGACCTGTTGTGATTCATTTCCTAGAACGTTTCAATAACCATTGGTGAAAAAATTGAGACAACTTCTACTTTTTGTTTTTATTTGTTCCTTTTACATACGTTAGCAATCACTAATGTTATTGAGACATAATTTAGGGACATAATTTGAGGACTTAATGCATTATAACCATTGGATTGATAGTGAAGCACATTCAATGGTGGGACCCACTAATAATCCAATGACCACAATCATTAAATCCCCAAATTATGTTCTAATAGCATTGCTCGTTTGCAATACAGGCTGTTAATGTGATTTTTAACCCTCTAAGGTCTACAAATATGTTAATTGGTATTCTGATATCATTTCTATTATTATTATTATTGTTGGTGTTTGTTGTTTGTTCTCGAGGTATGTAGAATTTAGATGTAAGCATGAGCTATTGCTTGTCACAGGCATCTGATAGGGTTCTTCCTCTTCCTTGCTTTGACCATTTACACTGCAATGAAGATTCCGAAGGTTGTGGATCTCCGTACCCTACAACATATCCCTGACGTGCTGAGAAAAGCTGATCTGCATAAACTGCATGCAGAACTCATGACCTGTCTTCCTTCCTTACCAAACATGCCTGATTTGCATAGGCTTCGGGAGGAGTTAAAGACAGCATTGCCTTCCATGGATTTGCTACCATCACTATCGAATTGGCATATTGTAGAACTGCTCACTAATTGTTTGCCTGAGCGATTCTCCCATGCCAACCATTCTGATGTTTGTGTTCTGGTAATGTCCTTTGTAGTCAATGATCACATTTATAAGCTCAATTTTTGAGAAAAATGCATGTTTTACATGCTATAGTTTGTCCTAACAACATTTGCATGCACTTTCCAGTTCTGAATGTTACTCGAATCTATCATTTTGGATATTCTTTGTATTTGGATGGTTAATTATTGTAGCTGCTTATCTCATGCTATCTACGTAGCTGTAGCCAAAATGTGTGCCCAAACTTCAGGAATAGTTTTTGGTTGGAGCTCATTTTCATAAACCTTTTTGGGTTCAAAATATGCTGGGTTATTATAATGATCCTCATGTTCTGCTGAAGCACTTCGTATGTTTACTCTCTCGTTCATTTTCCCAATCCATCTTTCTGAAGGTAGTAATAATCAAAAAGGAAAAAATAGTAGTTAGTGCCTGTTTGAAACTGTTGTCTTAAATTTAGTTATGCATTTTGGAACCGTCCTTGATAAGGAAATAGTCTCTTTCTCCTCCCGCCCTTCCGTATTAGAATGAGCTAATAGATATTTTTTTTTGGTCATGATTTGATCATATGCAGCATAGCATGAAGGAAGATCTGGCAAACATTATTGCTCCCTTAATGATGAGGCCAATCACACGTTGGCCATTCTTTGTTTTCCTGGGTGGGGCCATGTTTTGCTTGCTAGCAAGCAGCACATGCCATTTGCTCTCATGTCACTCTAAGCGAGTATCATACATCATGCTTAGGCTGGACTATGCTGGTATTGCTGCCCTGATATCAACCTCATTCTATCCTCCAGTCTACTATTCCTTCATGTGCTACCCGTTTTTCTGCAATCTTTACATGGGATTCATAACTCTCGTGGGAATTGGCACAATCCTTGTTTCCCTCCTCCCAGTGTTCCAAAACCCAGAATATCGTAGCATCCGTGCATCCCTCTTCTTTGGGATGGGTGTATCGGGGGTAGCGCCCATTTTGCACAAGCTTATCTTGTTCTGGCACCAGCCCGAGGCACTCCATACAACTGGATATGAGATTTTGATGGGGGTTTTCTATGGGCTTGGAGCTCTTGTTTATGCAATGAGGGTTCCAGAGCGGTGGATGCCTGGAAAATTCGACATTGCTGGACATAGCCACCAACTTTTTCATGTATTGGTAGTGGCAGGGGCCTACACACATTATCAGGCTGGACTAGTTTACCTCAAGTGGCGTGACATGGAAGGGTGCTAAGAGTTCATTGGAGAAAGATGAACTAGTAGTAGAAGTCTCTGCTTAATAAGTAATTCAGATGTGTACGTTAATGCAGCGGGAAGAGGTGCTCTCCCCTTATTACGAATTGAACTTCTTTGTTAATGAATTGTTGGATTTATCAGCCTTCTTGTTAGATGGGATCGCACATCAGTCATATACGAATGACTAGGCACGTGTGTTCTCAATACAAGTACATGAATAATACAAGTACACGTATTTTCAATGGAGTACTTGTTAGATCTTGAATGCAGGATTTCTGCACGTCTCGGCACTTTCGGTTGTAATGCCCAGACTCTGGCAACAACATGCTCTCACCAGGCATCCTCCATGAACAGGTGATTGTAAGGGCCTGTTCAGCTGGCAAACCATAACATAGGAGAGCATGTTTTCTTTATATATCTAACCAAATTGTTTGGTTTGGGTCTTAAAAAACAGTCTTTGAAAACTGTTTTTAGTGTTTTTTCTGTCGCATAATTTGTTTGACTATATGAGGTCAAAAGTAGTTCTACAGAAGAAAAAACAGTAAAATTTGTTTCGACAGTAATCCAGAAAATAATGAAAACAGAAATGTGGTGATAGTGGTGTGGTGGACATGGTGGAAATGTGATGATGGTGGTGGGGATGGAAGTGTGGTGGTGGTGGTGGTGGTGGTGGTGGTGGTGGTGGTGGTGGTGGTGGTAGTGGTGATGGTGTTTTTTAAATTTTGAAAATGTTGTTTTAAAAAATACACAAAATAACTCTAACTTGTTTTTCTTAAATTTATTTATTTTTTGTTTTCAGTTTTTAAAAAACAAAAACAAAAAATAACTAGTTAAATGGTTTTTCTCCTAGAAACTGTTTCCGATAAAAAAAAAAAACAGTTTATGAGATATAAATCAAACAAAGCTTTGTTTGATCCTTTGAGATAGTGAAAAAGCAAAGTGTTTGCTCTCATTGAGAGTTAAACTCCAGACTGCCTGCTTACTAAACGGATGCTCTACCAACTGAACTATGAGAGCTCAACGAATTACAAATGAAATTAAAAAAAATTAATTTGCACACTCAAAAATGTGTTAGACGCACCAATGTGGCAATTAGGGCTATGCAAAAAACCCCTAAACTCAACCACCCAATCCGTAACTGACCCTTCCAAATGAAAATGGACGGCTAAAACTCTTTCTGGTTCGGCCTGCAAAACTTATAAATTATTACCCGATTAAATCGGTTCAGATAACGGGTAAATTCAAGTTATAACCCGAAATACCCGAACTGTTCGAATAGTATATTAATAATATAAAAATTAATTTTGTCCTTTAAAAAAATATAAAAACAAAAAAATAAAACCCTCCAATTCCCAAACCCTACTCTGTCTTCTTCTTTAGAAAAAGAGCGTGCCACCTCTCGTCACTCTTCTGCCTCTTCTCTCTCTCCCAAACGCTGCCTTTCTTCTTCTTCTTCCTTTGCTCTTCATTTCTTTAGCTCTAACCGTTCTTTGAGTACACGATCAGACAAGATATATTTGAGTGGATTTTTGGATCTACAAAGCAAGCCTAAGGATCTCAAACCTAACTGATCTTCAAGTACATGATCAGACAAGATATCATCCCGTGGATTTTTGGATCTTCAAAGCAAGCCTAAGGATCTCAAACTCAAGTTTGACTGGTTCCAAAAAAATGCCTCTGATCTTCAAAATGATCTCAAACTCAGGTAAGATGCCTCTGATTTTTTTTTAAGGTTTTTGACTTGTAAGATTGTATGTAAATAGGGAAGTTTAACATTGAAATGAAGTTTTGAAAGCTTACCAGCAAAAAAAATAGTTGTTGAAATCTGGTTGAGAGTATTAACCGAAATCGATCCGAAACCGACTGACTTATAGGGTTGATTTTCGGTTCAGTTGTGTATTTTGATTGGGGCGGTTCGGTTGATATAAACTACTTCTGACCTCTGTTAGTTCGGCCAACGGAAGTCTTGACTTCCGACCCTATATGTAAATTGAACACCCCTAGTGGCAATGTCGGACTCCGCTACAGCAGGTATAATTTCCTTGGGCCACCAGCGTCAGAGGGTCACATGACCCGCGCCATGGATTTACTACTGAACCGTCATAATCGGGTCTTGGCCTCTTTAAATCCCGTTACTATTGCTACATTGGTGCATCTCGTGAATTGATAACTCTGCCGTGGTCGTGTTTAATGTACAAAACTCATGTCCATAAAATGATATGAGATTAGATGTATTAAAATATTTCCAACCAAGCAATGGTTAATCTAACAGACTATTTTTTTTCTAGAGTTTTGAATTTCTTCGTGCATAATCTTGTGTTTGGATGGTGAGCAGTTGTTGTTCTAGCAAATAAGACCATGAAAAAAGGTTACCTTTAGAATTTGGCTGCACTTATTTTTTTGAGTTCATTTGCTTTTTTTTAAGGGTTCGCATCTTCGGTCCTCATATTTTTTTAGACTCAAATTTAAATTTAGATGAATTTTTTTTAAAAATCTTCTTCAATTTTGCACTCGAACTCATATAAAATCAAGAGAGACCCAAATTTTAGACCTAAATCAGGAGAGACTCAAAATCCTAGACCCAAAATCTAATAGTAAAAAATCCACTCCAATAACTTCTCCTCCACACCTCATTCACAAAATAATTATCAAAGCAAGAAATAAAGAATAGAAAGGGATAAAGGAAGAAGATAAAGCAATGCGAACGAAGAAAGCCAAAAACGACTATTATTGAACACCACACAAAACAAATGCTTACTTCTTAAACCTAGTTACTGCCAACCAATTTAAGAAAAATAAGGAGTCTTGTCCAACAAGACAACTAACTCTAATTAAGCAGTATCTTATTGGAATAGGAATAATTAACAAATAATAATAATAAAACTATAATACCAATAAATAAATAATAGGAAATTTAGAGAGTTTGAGTCAAACTCCAGCAATCTCCCTTGAGCCAAGTTCTTCAATCTTGATCATTTTCATCATCCACTTCAGCTTCACGAACGCA
Source organism: Ilex paraguariensis (assembly GCA_963454935.2). Taxonomy (NCBI): domain Eukaryota; kingdom Viridiplantae; phylum Streptophyta; class Magnoliopsida; order Aquifoliales; family Aquifoliaceae; genus Ilex; species Ilex paraguariensis. The sequence goes on from CAUOFW020001099.1 coordinate 66,424, forward strand.
TTAGATTTGAGTAGCTTGATAAAACTATCTGCAATTTGATCATAAATTGACAATATAAAATCTCAATTTTGCCATCAATAACCAAGTCTCGAATATATGATACTTGACATGAATATAATTGGTCCTCCCATGAAAAATTGAATTCTTTGACAATCCAATGGTTGACTTATTACCACAAAAAATCTTTGGAGGAATTTTCTGTGAATATTGCAAAAATCCAAGCATACTATGTAACCACACCGTCTGAGTAACACAACTAGTGGCTACATTATACTCTGCTTCAGTGATAGAACGAGTAACAACTTGTTGTTTCTTCGAAGACCAATAAAAAATTCTTGGACCCATCTGAAAATAATACCCTAAAGTACTCTTTATTTTTTTCACATCACCTTCCCAATCAATGTTTTTATACCCTACAAGTTCACAAGGACTAGTAGGTGAACAAATGATACCATCACTGTCTTAAAATTCTTTTTGATGCTTAGAAGTGGGATTAACGTTGAGACTCAATGTATCTGCTCGCTTTGAAACGATCCACCTCATGTTTGACTTGTAATTGGTCTTGTACACCTATTTAACTTGAATAGCCTTCTTTTCGTCGAGAAAAAAAGTAAGTTCTCATGTGTTATTTTTCTTAATTGCATTAATTTCTTCATCTATTGCTGTTACTCAATGTTTCTCCATGCAGTTATCGTTAAAAGAAACAGGATCACAATGTGTATATAAAACAAAATTTACCAAATCCTCATCTGAACGATTAGTGCCAATCACATAATCTTCTAATCTAACTGGCATGTGGCGTTCAAACTACCAACGGGCCTTTGGTCTAATGATATTCCTTATTTTATGAAGACTTTGTTTTCTTGAAGTCAAGGGTTTAAGTTTCCCATCCTTTCTCTCCCCCCCAATTTTTTTTTTTTTTAAAAAAAAATGTGTCTTTCACACTGTGAACGCTTGAATGACTCTATCTGCGAGGATTGAACAACTAGAGACTGTGCAACTGACTGATTACCAACTGAACCATCAATATCAAAAAAAACAAGTGTGACTAACTTGTCTTCCTTTTGGGACCAATCACAAACATCCTACTCATCAAAAGTGACATCTTTACTAATAATCACTTTTCATGTGATAGGATTATACAACCTGTACCCTTTGTAATTGAACAATTCTTAATAAAAAAATATTTTTTCAGTTTTGTCCTCAACTTTTTTCTGAGTGGATCAGGAACATGGGCATAGGCAAACAATACTGAATACCATGCTTCTGACCACTCAAAATCTCATAGAGAGTTTTTTCCTTAAAACTTCTGGTAGGGAACATATACATCACAAGCAACAGTTTCTGCCCAAAAACTTTTGAGCATATTTTTAAATTTTATCATGCATCTAACCATATCCATAATAGTTCTATTTTTCCTGTCTGCCATACCATTATGTTGGAGAGTATACCTATAGCTATCAACTGATGTTTAATACCATGACTCCTCTAAAAATTATCACAAACAATATATTCATAACCTTTTTCAGTCCTCAAAACTTTAATATTTCTCCTAGTCTGCTATTCAACATAAGCCTTAAAATACTTAAATGTATCACATGCATTCGATTTATTTTTTAAAATATACACCCAGGACTTTTTGCTAAAATCGTTGATAAAAGTAATAAAATTCATACTCCCACTATTGGAAAGAACTTCAATAGAACACAAATCAGAGTGAATCAACTCAAGGGTCCTTTTTGCCTGCCAAACTTGTTTATTGGAAAAAAGGTCCCTATTTTTTTTTTCAAAACACAAGTCTCAAAAACTTGACTAGAAATATCAATTGTAGGCAAACCAAAAACTAATTTTTTTTTGGGCAATAAAATTTAAATTATGAAAATTTACATGATTAAACCGCATATGTCATAATCAATTATCTCTAGAAACTATGAAACCAAAGCAAGGTAAATTTTGACAATTAATTTGTAAAGGGAATAAATGATTGAGAGTCACACTTACCTTTGCTATTAGTCCCTGTAGCTATCATTGATAATGAAAACACTATTAAAAATTCTCATATTATACCAATTTTCTAACAACTGCCCCATATTTAATAAATTGTGATTGACATGGAACATAATAAACTTTTGAAATAGCCTTTAAGGATCCATCTTTTAATGTGATAGAAATCTTAAATTTTCCCTTTATTGGGATGGTTGAAGCATTTTCGAATTTAATATCTGATCGAACAAACTCATCAAATTTGAAGACCATCTCCCTGTGACCACACATGTGACTACTATAGCTTGAATCCAGGTAACCACTTGTTCTTTCGAACATCATCCACTGCTTTATCTACCAAAAATAAAGCTTCTGAATTATCATGATTGTCCTCTGTAATTTTAGCATGATAATTCTTATTGTTGATTCTCCTTAATTTGAGGCACTCCTTTTTATAGTGCCCTAATTTTCCACAATTATAGCACTTAATCTTGGATTTATCACGTTGTTCACCCCAGTTATAGTGCACTAGATCTGGTTTGCCATGTCCCCTAGTTATTTGAATTTTGATACTTCTGATTTGATTGAAATTTGTTGTGGAACTCATCATTCTCTTTCTTGAAGATCATTGGAGTCTGCAAAGCTTCATATCCTAAAATATATGTCATCTAATAGAATCTTTGTTCACGGGCTTACAAGGAACTCATCAACTCATCAATTGTTAGGGAATTAAGATCGTTCGACTGCATGATAGCTATGACAATATACTTGAACTTCATTGACAAGGTTCGAAGAATTTTCAACATAACTTGGAGATCCTTCACATTCTCGCCATTGGTTCTCATCTGATTGACAATAACCAACGTCAATGAGATATAATCAGATATATTTTCTAATTTTTCCATCTAAAAAAGCTCAAACTGTCTATGTAGGGTTTGCAACCGAACATTTTTTCATCTTATCTTGTCCATTATAACAATTGATCAAGACATCCCATGCCTCCTTGTCATCAAAACATGAGCAATCTTGTAATAAATTGATGAATCAATTGCTCCATGGATGTACATCAATACTCTGTTGTCTCTTTTCCAATTACTTCTTAATTAATCATTTTGGGCTTTTGTGTGAATTGCTTGATCTCCGGGTTTTGTGAACCTGTTTGCCACAATATCTAAAAACTCTATGAGTTTGAAGAACAACTTCATCTGTGTTCTCCAATGTTGAAAATTTGACATCCCGTCAAAATTTTCAACCGGGCATTGAGCGAACTCATTCTTGTTTTCAATCTCTTAGAGATGAATTTGATATCAAATGTAGGATTTTAAAATAATCAAGCACTCAAAATAATCTCATACATAAAAAAATTATCAAAGCAAGAAATCAAGAATAGAAAAAAATAAAGGAAAAAGACAAAGCAGTACAAAGGAAGAAAGCCAAAGGCTACTGTTATTGAACACCACACAAAACAAAGGCTTACTACTTAAACTTAGCTACTACCAACCAATTTAAGAAAAATAAGGAGTCTTATCCAACAAGACAACTAACTTTAATTAAGCAATATCTGATTTGGATTAGGATTAATTAACAAGTAATAATAATAAAACTCTAATAGCAATAAATAAATAATAGGAAACTTAGAAAGTTTGGGACAAACTCCAACTCTCTCTCTCTCTTTCATCTTCATCGTTCCACAATTCTACTACTTTTTTTTGCCTTTGGCCTTGTTTATTGGTTTGATTTTATTCTTTAAGGCAAAATAGGGTTTTTTTTTTCTTGTTCCTTGTTTACTGGTTTAAGGGAGAAAGAGGTTTTGGAGCAAAAGAAGTAGAGAAAGGAAAAGATAAAAACAAATTTTGGAGGACAAAAATGAAAGAAAAGAACTTGAGATGAGATGAATATTTTTTTTTTTTAAGATTTGAGTGCAAAAATGGATTTTATCATTAAATTACTTAAATGAGTCTCAAATTATAATCATTATATCAATTAAGCCCATGAACTAATTTTTGGATTAGTTGAGGTCCTAAACTTGTTAATTTGAGTAATTTAGTCCTTCCGTAAACATCTGTTAGTTTTTTTTCGAATGAAAGAGTTACGTGATAACCACATGGATAACACGATAGGGGTGTTTTAGGCAAAACAAACTAAACACAAAGAGTAAACTACATAAATGACCCTCAAATTATAACCTTGTGTCAATTAAGCCCTCCGATTAATATTAGTGTCAATTAAGCCATGAATCTTTGTAATTTGAGCAATTTTGCCCTTTAGTCAACAATCTTTAGTTTTTTTTAATGGAAATAGGGGAACTGTGTTGCTCACGTGATATTGCAGGGACATTTTGCTAGATTATATCCAAAGAATAGTGGATCATGAAGCTAGATTACACCTTAAGAAGAAAAATATGTAAAAATTACACTCATATGATCACTAATGTTTGATAATAGAAGTAAATACAACCCACAACCAAAATCCACACATATAATAAAAAATATAACACAAAATCCACACTTATAGTACATCTGATCTGGATGAAGTATAACATCTACAACATGTATTGATCACTCCATTGTTGATGGTGAATGACAGAAATTCTATGAATAAGAGATCGATCAACGAAATTCTTAGGGTTTCCTAAAATTCAAGATTTTTCGTTTAATTTGTTTGCCTAAACTACTCGTCCTGTTTTGTTGTCCATTGGGTTATTGCGTGACTCTTTCTATTGAAAAACTAACAAATTTTGACTGTAAGGGTAAAATTGTTCAAATTAACGAGTTTAAGGGCTTAATTGATAAAACAATAGTTCAGAGACTTAATTAATAGAAGAATCATAGGTTAGGGATCATCTGTGTAGTTTACTGTTTGTATTTAATTTGTTTTGCCTAAAATACTCATGTCCTGTTGTTCACGTGTTTATTACATGACTTTTTTTGTTGAAAATTCTAACAGCTGTTGACGGAAGGGCAAAATTGTTCAAATTATCAAGTTTAAGGGCTTAATTGATACAAAAATTAGTTTAAAAACTTTATTAACACAATGGTCATAGTTAAAGGGCATCTGTGTAATTTATTCTAATTTTAATTTTATAAAGTGAATGTAAATTTGTAATCAAATTATTAATTCTATAAAGGTTGCTTGATATGTGTTCTTTTCATTAGTCCTTCGAAATCACAAAAATATCTTAATTTATTTACTTAAATATATATCTATACTAATAAGATAGAACCTAATTTGAATCTTTTTCCATTTTAAAATTTAATTCAATTTTAATTCATTTGGGAAAGCACAAGGACGACTCAGATTGAATCCACTTTTAATTCAAAGGCCCACATTTCATCTCACTTTTTCCATTTCAATCCAATGGCTTGCAATGCATCTCAACCTAAAAAAAAATCCCACCCAATAGAGCTACACCCACGGTAGCCCCAACCAACCCAATTCAAACACTCTCCTTTTCTCTCTCTCACCTCTCGCTCCTATCTATACTAATAAGATAGAACCTAATTTGAATCTTTTTTCATTTTAAAATTTAATTCAATTTTAATTCATTTGGGAAAGCACAAGGACAGCTCAGATTGAATCCACTTTTAATTCAAAGGCCCACATTTCATCTCACTTTTTCCATTTCAATCCAATGGCTTGCAATGCATCTCAACCCAAAAAAAATCCCGCCCATTAGAGCTACACCCACGACAGCCCTAACCAACCCAATTCAAACACTCTCCTTTTCTCTCTCTCAATCTCTCACCTCTCGCTCCTATGCGGAAGAAGACCCGACTCAAGCCCCTCGCTTTTCAAGTACCCCTCTCTCTCTCTCTCATGACTCAATCGAACACACACATACACACATATAGATACACACCCACACATACATTGCACTCACCCACCCACCCACCCACCTATACACACACACACACACACAGAGCAGTAGCAACAGCAACACACACAGAGACAATATCGCACACAACATTGAGTGTTTTGTATTGGTTTGATATTTTTGGGTATTTTGCACACACACACACACACACACACACGGACCAGTAGCAGCAACAACAAACACGTAGCAGCACACACAACATTGGGTGTTTTGTATTGGTTTAATATTTTTGGGTATTTTGTAACTTTTCAATGAATTTTCTCATATTGGGTGTTAATTTGGGTGTTAATTAGGATTTTTCATAGTTAGGGTTTTGTAGTTGTTAATTTCCTTCCTATTTTAGTTCTTCTTACAAACGAAAATTTTTGGGTGAAGAGCATAATTTTTTTTGGGATGATCCTATTTGGTTAAATACTATAAGGATCAGCATATGTGTACCTAATCAAGATTGATCATACTTATAATCAGTTTCAGAGAAACATCCCCACTCACATTTGGTATAAATTAGTTTCAAAATGCGTGTTTTTGAATCCTTGTGATGAAACTGGAGAACGAGTTCTATAAGCTACGTGCTCACCCTTTTATGGCATTGGCCCATTGGAATCGGTGTTTCACTTGATGGGTTTTTTCATCCTTTATTTACGCCAATCTAGAATATGTTAAACTAGCTGTGATTCATTTGGGGTTTGCAAGAGCATAACCTTCATTGTTACTCCAGCATTTGTGCACTCATATAGTTGAGTATCTTAGTTCTTTTATGCTAAGCTAATTGCATTTATCATTTCATTAAAGTAGATCAATGTGTAAATTACATAGGAGGTGCACCTAATAAGCACACATAAGTGATCAAGTATCTTATTTAAGTTGGTTGTCTTTATGTTTTGATGCAAATACATGGTAAATTAATTGTGCTTTCAGTTTACTAACTCTTATCTATTTGTAGTTTTAAGTTGGTTGCATTCTAAATTATCTAAGCTTTGGATGTAATGGATCAAAGCACATTTTTTAAATGTAAAATTAGTAGGGTTCCAAGAAATGATTAAGCACCATTATTGTAAAAGGGCTTTTGTGATTGATTTTGGTTAGATGGTTATTGGTGTGGTCACTTGAGATTTTTTTTTTAAATAAGAAGTGAGTTTCTTTTCAAGTTGTGGTTTATAAACATCTTTAATATGTTGTTGACGAGAATTAGGGTTACGTGACTATGTACAGTGTTGCGTCAAAGGGTTTTTGCTTGACTCCTCCTTTGAACCCTCACTTTTTTTACTGGTAGAATTACCTTCATCACACTTAGACCTAGTATTGTCTTTTGACTGTAATCGAACTTTATAAATTTTAAATACTCCGTATTGATTGCATTAAACTTTGAATCACGTTATCAAAAACTTGACTTAACATGTGAATACGAAATCTGTTGATTTTTTTGTTGCGACCTTTACATTTGATTTTAGTTATTGTAAATTATATTATTTGTTGCATAGTTTAAGTAACTCAATCTTGAATAGAGGATAACTCTTCATTTGGCAAATCTTGATGTGAAGCTGTTTTAGGTGATGTTTTTAATCATGCATGTGTTGATATTGTGCGAAATGCTATGGAATCGGAGCAGCACTGGAGCTTAAACTGTCATAAAAGTCTTGATTTTTTTTTTTAATCTTTTTTTCTCTTTTTGTTATTATGTTATAAATGTTATTTTGGGTATAAAATGATGTTTGCTATGGTAGTTGGTTATGTATTGATGATTGTGGTGGTATGGTGTATTATGATGATTGTTATGTATGATTATAAATTTTTTAGACATGTTTAGATTTTTTTGAACTTCTACTTTTAGAGGAAATTTTGCCGGAATTTTTGGAAAATAATAGGGATTAGTTTGATTTTAATTTCTTATATTAAAGCAAAAGAAGTAAAAATTATTTCAAAATTATTTTCAATTTTGAGTTTTAATTTATTTTTTTGTTATCCCGTACTTTTAGACACGAACAATTACTGGTATATATATATATATATATATATATATATTAAATTACTGTTTTTTCAGAGCCCGACAAGCATTTTTGCCACTCACAAGTTATATCTCTGCGATACGTAATGGGCCAATATTTTGTTGAGTTAGGCTTGACGCAGATTCAAACAAGATTCTATAATTTAATCAACTGAGCTCCCGTCATCTACTACACCCATGCACACACGATTGCAGTGATTAATCACCCTCAAATCTCCCAATAATCGCTCACTATTTTTTTAAATTAATTCAATAAAATTATAATTTAACATCAATCTTTTTTATAATTATTTATCTAACTTTTCAAATAATTATATATAAAAAAAATAAAAAAAATTGCGAATTATAATTTCGTTGCACTGCACGGCGGACCGCTTGGGTATACCTTTGCATATGATCTCCTGATTCTCCTGGATATCCGATGTATTTTGTTTTCACTGCAAAGCAGCAAAAACCGCGCAATTAAACTGTATAAACGGCAACGTTTCGTGAGCCCCTAAGCAAAAGTTGATCATGATCAATCCCAAAAATGTCGGTATAGAGACACGTGTCAAGATCATCGCGTCCATCAAACCCTTCACCGCAACATACTTTAATGGCGATAAAGGCCCACCATCCCGTACTTTCCGACATTAAAGTAGCCCCATTTTCTCCATCACCGGTGCTACACGATCTCTCTCTTCACCACCTCACAGCTCCTTTAATTCAAACCCTTCGCTGCGTTACAACAAATTTGAAAGGAGAGCTATTTTGGAAGCTTATCTCTCTCTCTCTCTCTCTCTCTTCTTCAGTCTCAGCCAAATCTTCTGCTCGAATTTAACGGTGTACAAAGATACAAAGCTCAAATGTACAGATGGCGATAAAACGTCACTACTAGACATAACTCACCGAAGTCCTTGAACTTCAAGGGTCACAAAGGCGTCTTTAAAATGAAGTTGTCTGAGCTTTCTCAGCTCCAAACAACTCCCATGGCGAAGCACAATGGTCGAGGCAAAGCGTCGTCGTTTCTCTCCGATAGCTTTCTCTTCGGCGGTGGAGCTATGGTGGCTCTTCTAGTTGTTTGGACTCTCTGGTCTTTCTTTAGCCCAAGTCCTGACCCTAACGCCAGTTTCTCCACTACAGGCAGTGAACCCAAATCCATCATTGCCATGGAAGATGCCGAGAACGTCTCTCCACAAGATTGCGCCGTCAATGCGCGGGGTTTTAACATGCACTACGACCCACCGGAGACCACGTTCTACGACGACCCCAAACTGAGCTACACCATTGAAAAGCCCGTTAAAAACTGGGACGAGAACAGAAAAGAATGGTTGAAGTACCACCCCTCATTCGCCGGCGCTGGCGCAAATAGTCGGGTCCTCATGATCACCGGTTCACAATCAAAGCCGTGCAGAAACCCAATCGGCGATCATTTACTGCTGAGATTCTTCAAGAACAAGGTCGATTACTGTCGAATCCATGGCTACGACATCTTCTACAACAACGTGTTGTTACAGCCGAGGATGTTCACATTCTGGGCAAAAATTCCGGCAGTTCAAGCCGCCATGGTAGCTCACCCAGAGGCAGAGTGGATTTGGTGGGTCGACTCCGACGCTGCTTTCACTGACATGGACTTCAAACTCCCATTAGACCGATACACAAACCACAACCTCGTCATCCACGGCTGGCCCCACTTGATCTACGAGGAAAAGAGCTGGACCAGCATCAACGCCGGCGTGTTCTTGATCAGGAACTGCCAGTGGTCGTTGGATTTCATGGAAGTGTGGGCCAGCATGGGCCCGCAAACCCCAAACTACGATGAATGGGGTAAAACCCTAAAATCAACGTTCAAGGACAAGATCTTCCCGGAATCCGATGACCAGTCCGGTCTGGTTTATTTACTGTTGAAGGAGAGAGAAAAATGGGGAGAGAGAATATACGTAGAGAGCGAGTATTACTTCGAGGGTTACTGGGTGGAGATAGTGGATACGCTTGATAATATCACACACAAGTACGTGGAGATAGAGAAAGAGGTGCCCAGGTTAAGGAGGAGGCATGCTGAGAAGGTGGCTGAGAGCTATGGCGCGCAGTGGGAGGAGCATCTGAGAGATGCTGGGTACGGGAAAGGTAGTTGGAGACGACCGTTTATCACGCACTTCACGGGGTGTCAGCCGTGTAGTGGGGCCCACAATGAGATGTATTCTGGGCAGAGTTGCTACGATGCGATGCAGAAGGCCTTGAATTTTGCTGATAATCAGGTGCTTCGCAGGTTTGGGTTTGTGCACCCGAATCTACTGGATTCCTCCTCCGTTGAGCCTCTGCCTTTTGATTTCCCGGCTTGATGGGGGTGGGGTCATGATCAGAGGTACAATTTGTTTTGTAAAGTTACTACGTTTGTATACGATGTATGTTTGTTGTAACATACTCTGGCACCGAAAGAGGATAATTGGGTGCTTCTATTTTTTTTTATAGTTGGTGTCCTCAGTCCTAATTTTAGACTTAATTATGTGTGATTTTGTGGATATTTGATGAAGGGATGGATTAAGGGGTTGTAATTTTAGAATCCAATCTTATATTAAGCTGAGTTGTCAAAAGTATTTGGTATTATGTATAAGCTTACACACTATATGTATACAAATATTATGCTCTACTCATATTATTGAATCAATTATAATATCACCGGGAGCAGTAGCAGCAATGATATTATAATTTAGTTTAAATTATTTTATCCACCAAATAAATAGAAATATAAATAACTAAACTAGATGGATAGTTAATAAAAAAAAAGATTTATATTTTTTGGTTAATATGTAATTAGTACTATGGGATAAGTGAACTAGCCAAACATAAGTTTGGTTTAATTTTGTATTTTATTTGCTTTTACATAATTAATCTGAATTATCTAATATAATTATTTTTTTTACACGATAACCAAACGAGCCCTAAATTTACTTTGTTGATAATCTTTGGGTAAATATCTCCGGGTTTAATACAATATTTTTTCCATTCATCCATGTGTTTTTTAGGCTTGAAGTAAGAACGACTTCAATCCACTCTCTACTTCCTCTTTTTTTAGCTATTTTAGCTAATCAAATGCTAAAAAAACTTCCCAACCCATCATCTATCCCACTTTTTATTTCTCATTTCACCAAAATGGCTCTCCAATTGTGGAAAGCCATTCAACCTCTCCAAATTCTCTCTCTACCTCTTTCTCTCTCAATATATATATTGCAATCCCTTTTAAATTATGAGAAGTTAGTGAAAGTTAGGTGAATTAGTTAATTAAAATAGAGAGTGTGATTGAAGTGAACTTATAAAAGTGACTCTCTAAAATAAAGAATGAAATATTTAATTATATTTTTAGTAACTAAAATGGATCACTAACTCTAAATTGACATGATCACCCATATATTACTAGGATAAACAATGGTTAAAATTTTCAAATTTAATTTTTAAATCTAATTTTTAAGTTCATCTAACATTACTCGTCTTATAAAAGATTTAAACTTGACATCTCTAAGCGTATTAATGACTATTAGAGTGTGATCATGCTGAAATCCAGTGAGATTCATTCCATATTTTCATATTTACATCCAATATGCTAAGTTTTTTTTTGGAACAAGTAAAATAAGCTAAGTGATGTGAACTGATTGGAAGTGGATACAGACAACTCCACGGTATAAGCAACTAATTTTGAAGCCTAAATATTTTTACATGTGGCATGAGCTTCAGGATTCAGCTCTCAGGCTCAATAGCACTGAACTGAAAATAACAGACACATAACTCCAGGACTAACTTAAATGTTAGTATGGATGACTTAAAAATTTTGATATCTTGAATTTAAATTTTGGTAACTTCTTGAAACTAGATTATGAGATATTTATTCATCATGAATATTTTAATTTCGACGTGGATGATCTGCTTTTGACTGAACTGGAGAGAGAATTAATCGAGTTGCACATAAATTGACCCAAACACACTTCACAAGTTAAACCCCCCCCAAAAAAAAAAGAGAAGAAAAGAAAAGAACAGACACATAGTAGGGACAGAATTGACAATCAGTGGAAGGGTTTAAAGATGTGGAATAAGGGTGATCATAGTGTTTAAACTCTGGTTATTAATTACAATAACCCTTATTTATTTCATTTGGTCATTGTACAATACCCTTTTATATTTTATCAGATACTCTGCTTTGTTTACCCTTCTGCTTTTCCTTTTCCTTTTCCTTTTCCTCTTTCCTCTTTCCTCTCTTTCACTTTACATGTAAAAGCATCTTCTCATGCTTTGCTTTTCCTGGTGCTCAAGCATTGCGTGATTAGAGGTTGATTCTCCGCTTATTAAGGTCTCATATGTGATGGATGCATCATGTTGTTGGGAGATTCCTTTTTGTGTAGTAAAAGCTTGTTAGATAGATAGCATTACTAGATTTGACTCATTTTGGCAACAGTTTGAAATTATCCCTCCCCCCCAAAAAAAAAAAAAATATCCCCCAACAAAAAAAATAAAATAAACAAAAAATTGTTGCTATCTTAAAAGTGGGTAAATTTTGTATGCTTCCACGCTTATGCTCGTCAAGAATATAATAAATAATCTTGTTTCCTTCTCATGTATCCCTCAGAAGCATACATTATAATTGGTTGGCTCTGAAAAGACAAAGTTCAAACAACTTTAAAGGGTAAAATTGTATAGCTACCGAACAACTATGCCATAAATTATGAGAAGGTTGATTGGTTATGGTTATGGTGTCGATGTTAAGGGTTGGAGTCATGGAGATAGCCTCTACATTCGTAGAGACAAGATTACGTGTATTTTATTCTCCTTAGAGACTCGTGTGCTAGGTTAACCTTTTTCTTTTCTCTTTTTATAATGACCTATTGATTTATTTGATTACTTATAACAAACCAATGACAAGTGGTGATCAGTACATCCTTTGGTGATGACCTCTTAGGCTTTAAATCCATGGAACCATGGGAAATTCCAAAGGCAAAATATGTGCAAAATCACAGGGAACTAAAATATATCCTCTGTTTTGAAAGTGGGGATTGCCATATGCAATAAACCAGACAGTGTCCCAGACCCTTGTTGAGAAACCCAATCTCATTGATTTTTGAGTCAAGCATAGTTGGCAGTGTTAAATAGCTGCCTACCTTCTTATTCATTTAGCATGGAGTGCCATATGTTGTATTTGTTGCGTTGAATCCTATGTGACTTGGTCTGAACCTAGGGGAAATGTCCAGGTTGCTTTATAGTTTTGGTTTAATTGGTCTGACTGGTATATGCATATCCATATATATTATTATGATTTCGTAATTGCATTGCTGAACATTATTTTCTAAAGAGCTCATAATGCTTCAAGTTTTACAAGGTGGACTGGGAGCCCACTTCAAGCCTCCAATGGATTGAACTAATGTAAATATTTGTCTTGAACCACCATGATCCAACCCACCTTACACTGCAAATACCACCCCACAACCAGTGCTGTCACTTCCACTGATGCCACCACCACCCAACCCACTCATTCATCATCTCTATTAGAGTATAATATATACAATGAACCCATTTGAAACCCACTGGTTTTTTTTTGGGGGCAAAACAGAGTTTTGAAAAGTGAAATAAGCCAGGGTCCAAATGGACCAGACTTCTTTTCCTTTGAAACCGAAAAAAACTGAGGTTTGAAGCCAACTCCAATACAAGTTTAACATGGAAATCCAAAACAATAAGCTTAAGAAGTTTTGGAAACCATGGAAGCTCTTCAATGATTCAGCCATTCTTTTCTGGACTTGATCAAAATGATTGAAGACATTCGACAATTTGTATGACTTGACTGTGCAGAAGCAGGGAAAAGTCCTCTAGTTTATCAGTGCTTTTTCTTGCTAATAGTTCATCAGGGAATTATAAATAAAGGAAAAAGAGCTATATCCTACGTAAAATGGACCATGTGCTTATCTTCAGAGCTTATATCACCTTCAACACTAGCATAGTCACATTAGAAAAGCTCAAAAATATGGGAACAAGCTTGGACAACATTTTTACCTATACTTTAGTGCTAGCTCATTTAATAATATGATGGTTTTGTCTTCTTGTGTAATTTCTATAGAATCACTAGTGCAAAATGAATTTCTTTATATGGTCACGATGTTTGGTGATGGTAGGCATGGCAGAGAAGAATGCACCCGAGGAAGAGTGAAGAGAAAGTCAAGAGAAGCCCTCGACCTGTCAAATGGTTAAATCTCGGAAAAATTGTCACTTAAGTAACTCGAACAACCAATTATATAGAATATGAAGCACTGGTTAGGTTTAGTCCACTTTTCTATACTTCATGTTGGATATCATCTGAAACATGTTTAATCAATTTAGATTGCAGCCGTTAAAACAGAATTAACATAGGGGAAGATTAGGGTATTGAAAAAAAAAATTTGGTACCATACCATTGTAAAGAGAGTCAACTTTAGATGAAGACCAACAAAGCCCGGGTATCGGCTCGTTTCCTCAAAGAAGAGCATAGGCTTGGCCCAATAGAGCGCATGTGAATCAGAATTGAGAAATTTGGAGGCCGGTTTCCTTATATAGATTTATTTGGAGATAAGTCCGATAAAGAGAATTATTTGATTTAAGTCCATTTTTTGTCAAATTTACTATTGTACCCCTACCTTTGAAAAAACAATAACCGACGTCTGACTTACCATTTCCTTCATATAAGTTAGATCATTGAGACATATATGAAAACCTTTAATTGAGTTATATATAGAAACCGTTTATTAAATATTATGATAATTAACAAAAATTTTATATGGAAGTTATATATTATGTTAGTTATACATGAAAGGTTGATGTACGAACAAATCGTTGGTCTATTAAGTCAAAATCAGATTATAAAATTTCCTTAACAATTCAAAAATTCCTTAACATTAGTGTTACTAAAGTGACACTAATTTTACTATAGTGACACAGATGAGATTGTTTTCCTTAAAATACTCAATAGCCAAAATAAAGAATTCCACCATTTCAAATAGTAACACAAACTCAACCCCAATTTTCACTTACATTATCAATTGTAAACCTTTAGACGTATATTATATAACATACACATTTAATTTTCATAGTAACATCAAAGGTTTGTGCTCAGTAACATATCGACTTTTACAAAATATAAAACAATAGAGTTTTCATAACATCAATTTTCGAAAGATTATAATGAAAATACGATCCACAAATTGAAAATTTACAAAATTTTTAGTAGTAACACACCATTAAAAATTGAATTAGGACACTCAACACCAATCAAAAATATCAAGACATTTAAATTCTAAAATTCATTTTTCAATTATCACACAGTAACATGATCTATTTCACAGACACACAATCAAGGTATTTTGAATGTTTTGCACAACAAAGAAAACAAAAAAATTGAATTATATAACACTTTAATTTAGTAATAATGAATCTCAATTTTTAAATTAGGAATGCAAAAAAAAAAAGAGAGGATAGTTTGAACTATAAATTATGTAGAAGTTTTTTAAAACCTTATAATGAACATCAACTTTCATGTAAAATCACATACCTTAACTCTATTTCTAAATCCCAAAGTTGTGAAGATGTTTTGAATACGAAGAATCAATTGTAACTTTGTTAATGGATTCCACAGTAAACTTGAAGAGTAAAATCGAAATCGAAATTGGAGTTGAGTTTGTATTACTATTTGAAATAATGAAAATTTTTATTTTGCGTATTGAGTATTTTAAGAAAAAATTCTTAGTCGTGTCACTATAGTAAAATTAGTGTCATTTTAGTAACACTAATGTTAAGGAACACTATTTAATAAACGATTTCTATATATAATTCAATCAAAGGTTTCAATGCCCAGAGTGGCCGTCAAACACCGTTGTGGTGAAAAAAAAGCAAAAAGTAGCGAGTATGCGTCAACTTTACAGACCTCAACAAGGCCTGTCCAAAGGACCCTTTCCCACTTCCGAAGATTGATCAGCTTGTGGATGTGCCACGCAAGGATGAGCTTCTTAGATGAATATAGAGGCTATAATCAAATTTCCATGTTTGGGCCTGATGAGGAGAAGACAATGTTTATCACACCAAAAGGGATCTACTGCTACAAGGTCATGCCTTTCAGCTTGAAGAACGTAGGAGCTACTTACCAGAGAATGGTAACGAAACTCTTTGGCTCCATGATTGGCCAAACGATGGAGGTGTACATAGGCGATATGGTGGTGAAGAGCAAATAGTCAGAGAGCCACCTCTCTGACCTTCAAGACGTATTTGATATCTTAAAGTGTCACAAGCTCAGGCTTAACGCCTCAAAGTGTGCCTTCGGAGTGAGCTCTGGGAAGTTCTTAGGACACTTGGTGACACGACGAGGGATAGAAGCTAATCTAGATCAGATTAAGGCTTTGCAGGCAATTAAGAGGCCTTCCTCAATCCAGGAAGTTCAGAGGTTAACAAGAATAGCTGCGGCCCGTAATTGATTTATTAGTTGATCTTTAGACCGATGCAGACCCTTGTTTCAATTGTTTAGGGCAGGTTGGGCTTTCCACTGGGATGATGAGCGTGATAAGGCCCTCGATGAATTGAAAAGTTATCACCAGACACTTCCTTTGCTCTCCATTCCTTCGCAAGGGGAAAAACTTTAACTCTATTTAGCCGTGTCCGAGCATGCTATAAGTGGAGTGTTACTAAGAGCAGAAGGAAAGAGACAAAAACCTATCTATTTTGTAAGTAAGACTTTATTGGGGGCAGGGTCCAGGTATACGCCCTTGAAAAAATCCTTCTCGCCTTGGTTGTAGTCTCTTGCCAGTTGAATCACTACTTCCAAATGCATACCATCACAGTAATCACTGAACTCCCCCTAAGAAGTATTCTTGGAAAGGCAGATCTTTTTGGTTGCACTGCAAAGTGGTCACTTGAGCTAAGGCAGTACGACCTCAAATTCATTCGAAGGACGGTAATTAAAGCACAAGTCTTAGCCGACTTCCAGAAGAGTTTATTTATGAACTACCAAAAGATCAAGTAGTAGCATGGAGCCTGGCTCTCAGGTCCCAGCCTTGAGAGTTACAAGTTGATGGATCCTCGACCCGGAAAGGATCAAGAGCTGGCATTGTCCTGTTCTCCCCTCATGGGGAAGTCTTAGAACAGGCTCTCTGATTGGGTTCACTGCCACCAACAACGAGGCTGAGTGCAAAACATTAATTTTTGGTGTACGGGCTGCATTGAGACTGGGGCAGAGGAGTTGCCTATATACATCAATTTTCAACCAACTCTACGTGGAGTACAACGCCCGTTCAAACACAATGACCTTGTACCTAGAGAAGGCAAGAAACTTGCTTGGAAGATTTAAGTCCTACAAGGTGATCCAAATCCCAAGAGACTAGAATGAACATGCTGATGCTCTTGCTACTCTAGCTTCTGCTGATAAACAAGGTTTAAAGCTAACGATTGAGGTAGAGTGTCTCGAGAAACCAAGTATACATGAGCACATAATGGAGGTCAATTGCGCGGAGCAAACACCGAGTTGGATGAACCCTCTTGTCCAATATCTTAATAATGGGACTCTCCCAGAAGATAAGAGGGAAGCAAGACTCATCGTCTCAAATGACCCCATTACTGTTTGTCATCGGACCATAAGCTTTACAGGAGGTCTTTCTCAGGGCTGTACTTACTATTTGTCCACCCTAATAAAGTGGAGGATCTACTCTATGAGATTCATGAAGAAGTGTGTGGTGTCCATACTGGAGGAAGAAGCCTTGCCCTAAGGGCCATCTCACAGGGGTATTGGTGGCCGTATATGCAGAAGGACGCACAAGTATACATCAGGAAGTGCGACAAGTGTCAAAAGTTTGCTACGATACCTCGATAGCCAATAGGTGACCTAAACCCACTTACGAGCCCTAGGCCATTTGATCAATGGGGTCTCGACATAGTGGGTCCCCTTCCTTGGGATCCATTCAACAAAAGGTGTCTCATCACTGCAACTGATTACTTTACAAAGTGGATTGAGGCCAAGCCCCTCTCCAACATCCGCGACATTGACACCAAGAAATTTGTATAGGAGATATAATCACAAGGTATGGAATTCCTTACGCCCTTATATTTGACAATGACATTCAATTTGATAGCTCAGCGTTCAAAGAATTCTATTCGAGGTATGGGGTCTGCAATTATTATTTCTCCTGCTTATCTTCAATCAAATGGGTAAGCTGAAGCTTCAAATAAAGTCATCCTTGACAGTATCAAAGAGAAGCTAGAAGTAGCCAAAGGAAGATGGGTGGGCTTCCCTTTGAACCGAACAACCCAAGACGTTCTATATGAGAGACGTCTTTCTCCCTCTTATACGGTACATATGCCGTTATTCCTCTTGAAGTAGGCCTACCAACTATAAGAACCGAGGTCTATGAGCAAGATAACAATGATCAAACCCTCGAATATAACTTGGATCTTATCGAAGAAAAAAGGGACCAAGCAATGGTTCAGTTGGCAGCATATCAACAGGAATTGGCTAGATCCTACAACAAGAAGGTCAAAGAAAGGAGCTTCACTCCTAGTGACTTGGTTCTTCGAAAGGTTCTCACTCAAACTAAGTACCCTACGAATGGCAAGCTGGGCCCTAACTGGGAAGGGCCTTATAGGGTACAATAACATTCATTTTAGATCATCAATAAAGAAAAGCTTGTTCTTTACAACTTTGAGCCCTCTTAAAGCCAATCTCTATGGTTGCACTCTTAAAGCCATCTTCTACGGTTGCACTCTTAAAGCCAACCTCTACGGTTGCATCTCTTAAAGCCAACCTCCACGGTTGCACCTCTTAAAGTCAACCTCCACGGCTGCACTACGGTTGCACTCTTAAAGCCAACTATACGGTTGCACTCTTAAAGCCAACATCTACGGTTGCACTCTTAAAGCCAACCTCCACGGTTACACTCTTAAAGCCGACCTCCACGGTTGCATCTCTTAAAGCCAACCTCCACGGTTGCACTGCTTAAAGCCAACCTTCATGGTTGCACTCTTAAAGCCAACCTTTATGGTTGTATCCTTTAAGCCAACCTCCATGGTTACACCTCTTAAAGCCAACCTCTACGGTTGTATCCCTTACGCCATCCTCCATGGTTGTAATTCAAAGACTTAAGATAAAAAAAAAAAAAAAAAACTTACCTATAGGGCCCGCTGATACACAAAACCTTCCAAGGAAGTGTATAAGGACTTAACAACCTCACTATTACTATGCCTCCTTATCCTACAATGTCAAGTGTAGCTGAACAGGCACACAAAAAAGTAACTTAAAAAAATTCTAATTTATACCTCATTTAATTTACTCCATTAAATAAGGTATGAGGGCAATTGCGGGACAGGCGCCGCCCCCCATAGCCCATGGCGCCGCCCATTATAGCAAACACCCAAGAAGCCTCCAAGTAGCCTCTTGGCGTCACCAGTCCAGCTTCTAGTGTTGCCCACAACACCATAGTAGTCTCTAAGCAGCCTTCAGGCATCGCCCACCACAGCTAGCCCAGTGCTTAGTGCCAGCGCCCAGCGCTAGTAATGAGCTGCCCAGCTCCTGCGTGCGTGGCCAACTTGGTGCCACCTAACTGGCATAGCCCAATCTATCCCCCCAGCCCTGTGTCGCCTCAGCTGCTCCTCTGCGCGGGTGTCGACGTCCTCGTCTCTACTCGACGCCTAGCTTACTACTTGACTAAGGATTAACCCGGGACCTAGAGTCCTAGTAAAACTCGATTCCGAGTATCAAGTGAATATTGATAAACAAAACCTCTCAGCGAGCATATCCTTTTCTACAAGTCAAGACCCAACGTCCTAGTATGATTTTACCTCGAACATCTAGAGGATTGGTGATGAGGTCTATCCTATCACAACTTAGAGTTTGATTTTACTTGGAGCACCGCTTCCTATGTCACTATAAATAAAGGTTACGGGTGCCAGGTATGTAATTGAATCCTAGTCTATTCACCATACACTTTTTCTTCGACTTGCTTATTGGCTTTAGCATCAAAGTCTTTTTGGCCGCCTCCGATCATTAGTTCACCTAGGTGTTTTCTTGTCTTACAGGTTGCTCAAGGCTTACTGACCACCCTCTTCGTTGTACAAGGTGGTTACTCTGTGTGGATTTATTCCTGCACAATTGTAATTCGGATGCCCAGGAAGACGATAAGATAAAACGACAAACTCAGAAATCAAACTCTCAAATTTCGAGTAAACTTCTCCAGCCAACTCCCACAGATGAGTATTCTCATTTGCCCTTAAAACTGTAGTCAAATCCTTATTGTTGCACAACAACATAACAGAATCTCCTGTTAAAATCTAAAAAAGACAATGAACGGTCACTGTACATATACAATATAGGTGTTAATAATAGTGAACTACAAATAATTCTTTGTTTAGACATCTGATCATGAAAAACTTTCATCCAAAAGACAATATATAATATTAATAACAGTGAACTACAAATAAAATATCAAATAAGCACACTAATGTCAAATCAACAACAAAACAATGCGTATAAAAAAGAACAATAAAAGAATGGCTGTGAACTATAATATTAAACAATAAAATAAAATTATCAATCCACATTGAGAATTAAATATGGATGATATACACATAACAAAATTACATAAGCAAATATTCAAATAAAAAACATACAAATCGTCAAAATTTCAATATATATATACATAATTCACAATAAATTCAACAAAAATCCAAATAAGAAGAATAATGAACACACAAACCAGTATAGAATTAGTATATCAACTTACCTTGAAATAAAAAACAATAAACAAAAAACCCAATGAACAATTGTTGAACGTGTAAAAAATCGATCATTGCTTTCACTAAAATTGATCCACATATATCGAGAGCCTCCAACTTGAATCGAAAAAAAAGGCAAAAAACTAGATCGAATTCCACTCTTCAAATCAAATACGGCAATAGATCTCTAATTTTACATATGAAATCTTGGAAATAAAGTTAAGGAGCAGAATTTAGAAAGCAACAAAAAATAATAGAAAATACGTGCTTTTACATAATTTAGAAAGTAAGGGCAATATTGTCATATAAAAAAAAAAGAAAAATTAGTTTGAACCCCTTGTCTTAAAAGTTCTGTTGAACTGGACCTCCTCATTTAAAAAGTCTATGCCTGAACTTATTGAAAAATTAAATACGATTATTTGTTGTTTTTAACTATTCTCACTTTTTTATTAGTGATAAATTCCCTTAGATTATGCATGTTCCCGTGATTCAAGATTGGGTTTAGTATGTCCATGACCACAAGACATAGATGCTTGTGGGGGTAGTGAAGCAAAATTACAATTAACTTTTAGGGTGAATTATACTTTGAACCCTGAAAGATTTCAAAATTTTTATTTTGTAACCTCAAAGGTTAAATTTTTAATTTTACACCATCAATGTATCCAAAGTGTTGTAATGTAACCTTAATGTTACTTTTTCGTTAGTTTTTCCGTCAGTGTCAATAAATTGGCTTTGAGTGAAAAAAATAACAAAAGAGTCAAATTGTAATCTTTTTAATATATTGAGGGTGCAAAAATTTAATTTTTGAGATTACAAAAGAGATACTCATAAAAAATTTAGGGTGGCAAATATGAAAAGCCACAAATTTTATGTAGTACTTTAGCTGGTGGTTGTAAATAAATTTGAGCAAGCTTTCACACATAAATAAAATTGTCACATAGGTGTATCATAGGGTGTGTTAGAAAACAACATCTCTACACAGTCACCTTTTTTTTTTTTCCCAATCATACATAATTTTGTAAAACTAAGTCAGATTCAATCTAGCTTAAGCTGGCCCAATATTAAATCGTTCAGGTTTTTTGTAAGAAAAAACAATTTTTGACATAAAATCTTTGTCCATTTTCTTGTAAGAAAACCCATTTAGATCTTTGATTGACAAAAGTTTGGCAGTATGCGCCTTCAACTTAGCAATTTCAAAGTGATACAAAATCAAAATTATTCAAAGAAGTAAATCTTGTAAACAATATTTGACGTGGATTGATGGCAATAAATAAGGACAGAAAGCTAATGAAGTATCCAAAGCTTTAATTTTGCCACGAAAATCTCTTGACACTATGAGAGTAAAATAGCCAATGAAATTGCAAGAAGAAGATTAAAGAAAGAGTGCAGAACACATGCCCAAAACAAAAAAAATGAGTGCATAACCCAGGGAAGTACTTTAGCGCAGCAGAAATGTAAATGCGAGCCATCTCCTGGACTCGATCCTTATTGGTAACTTTCGGGCTTAACATATACTTATAATTAACGACTGACTATAGATAAGGCTGTTAAACGACTCGCAAGTAGCTTGGACTCGGCTCGATTTTAGTTCGACTTAGGTTCGCTCATATTATAAAATGAGTCGAATTTAAATAAATTTTTAGCCTCATTTAGTGTTCGGGCCGAGCCCAAACTATTCACAAGTTAACTCGTTTTTCTTGTTTGTAGATTAATTCAAGTCCAAAGGTTATTTTAGTAAAGTAAGCAAAAAAATAATTCATGCCATGTCTTTGAAGTCTGGCATGCCAGGCTCGTCATCGTTATCATCTCTCTCTCTCTCTCTCTCTCATCCATGGTTTTGGTATCCTTGAACCCTAAATTATCCCGGTCTCTCTCTCCCCACTTTCCCTAATCCAAATCCTACAAAAATCCTCAACTATGATTTGTATACACACATTTTTATATATTAAGTTTGTATGTTTTTATTGTGAATTAGAGGTATTTTATGTTCGATTTTATGTTAAAATTTAGATTTGTGGATATTTTTGTGAAATTTTTTGATTGGGTATTTAAAATTTGTGGATTTGAATCTTTTTTTGAATGACTCCTTCTTAGCTCGAGCCTGACTCAAATTCGGTTGGAACTGAACTTGAACAATATTTTGAGTTTGATAAGTGAGCCTGAACTGAGTTTGAGCAACCTTTGAATAGAATGAACCGAGCCTAAGCATAGCCAAGCTCAATTAACACCCTTAACTATAGGTATCTGAAACTTACTATACATGGTGGGACTAATGTGGCCTTGCCTTATAGATTACATGTGACCCTAGGGTGGAACTTGACTGGGCCAATTCAAATTCAACTCGAACCCAACTTGAGGAAAACAAGGCTTGAGTTGAGGTTTTTAATACTTGAGTTGAGTCTGAGTAGAAAAACATCAACCCGAATTGAATTCGAACAATACCTGGGTTGAGCCATTGAATTATCGAGTTCAACCCGAATATATAAATTGGGCTCAACCGAATATTAAATCGGGCTCAACCCAAATTCTGAATCAGGCTCAACCCCAACATTAAATCAGGTTCAACTTGAATATTAAATCAGGTTCAACCCGAACATATTTAAAAATAAATATATAAATTAATATAACTTACCAGTTAAAAACACTAGGGTCAGTCTTATGTTAAACATTTGTCTATTATGTCGTTATGTTAAACATTAATTTTTATGTTTTAAATACTATGGTCTTCATATGAAACATTTGATTGAAGTTGATGGTTGTTACTTTAGGTGAATACTATTAAGTATGTAGCAGATTTAGAAAACAGGCTGATTTCAGAGTTGAACGAACCCAACCGAATTTTAATCCGCAATCAATCCGAAATACGTAACCCACACCCAACTCAAAATTAACTCGAATTCAACTCGAGCCCACCCAAATTAAACTTGAGCAATACTAAAGTTGAGTGCTTTGAGTTGAGGTCGAGTTATGATTAGGATTAAGATTAATGATTATATATCTAAGGTTGAACAAAGAATCCGCTCGAGTTGCACCTATGTGAACCTGCCCTAGGGTTTGAAACATCTCACATGGCAGATGTGATCATACTATGATGTGAAGGGGTTTTAGCTCTTCTAAGATAATAAACATTCCTGCACCACATAATTATTGCATTTCTGCAACATTTGATTTATGAAGAGTCCCAGACAAAGGAAACACAATATCGTAGTTACATCTTTATTTATATACTATTGCTGTTTTTATGAAATCGTGTTTCCGAAACCTGTTGTTACTAAATTCGTATTTAAAACACTTTTAATTCTTTTGCATAGAAAGCGTGTTTCTAGAAACACAACTTTAGTATAAAAGTGTCTCCGAAATACAACTTCATAAAAATAACGTTAAATTAATAAATAAGTTTGAGACTACCGTATTGTATTAAAAAACTTGCAAGAAAACGGTAGATGAACAATTGATCCCGAAATATAGTCTCATCATTTTTACCACAATTTGTGCAAGTAAACTGAGTCTAATTAATCCAAAGCATATTCAATATTTTGTTTGCTTTCACATGAAAATAAGACTAACCTGTTTTTTTTTTTTGGGGCAATATTCTCCTGCAATTTAAATTCGAATAGTACTTGAGAGTCTATAGTTTTCTTAAAAAATCCAAACCTAAGCCAAATTAAATTACTCATATTTAATAAAATGAACCTGATTTTAGTCCGAGTTACAAAATAATAGATTCACATTCTAATTGAGTTTGAATATTGAACATGAATTTCAAGTTTTATAACGAGTTCAACCCATGTTTAAAAATTTATTAGGGTAATAATTTGGTTGAAAAATAAGATAATAGGTTATTTTTATTACGCTATTTTTAGGCTTATCAACAGATCGGGTTTAGATTGGATTCTGACTAATCTAAATTCGAACACAATTTCAAAAGTTTGGTCTAAATGTGATCCGATAATCCAACAAATTTTATTTTCGTAGTCCATATCTGAATTTGTTAATAATATGAAATTTGATCCGATCCGAATAACTTAATTAACTAAATTTTAATAAATTATACCTAAATTTCAAATAAATTTCTTTAAATAATCACTTAATTTCTTTAATATTTATAAAAAATGTATAAATAATTTGGATCAGATCATAATAGGGTTAGATATAAATATATTTAAATATAAATCTGTGAAATATAAGATATTATATTCGAATTCAGATTCAGATTATCGGTAAAAAATATTAATCTATATCGGACTAATTGGATTTGGATTCAAAATGGATTTAAATTAGAGTCCAATCCATTGAGAGACCTAGTCTCAATCTATCATAATATTTAGGGTTAATTATAAATTGCACTCCAAAAGATCGTTCAAATCTCAATTTACACTCTTAAAGATAAAAAATCTCAATTTGCACACCCAAAGATGGAAATTTGTATCAATGTGTACCCCTAAAGATCAAAAATCTCAATTTATACCCTCAAAGATAGAAATTTGTATTAATGTGCACCTAAAATTAACTATTGTCAGTTTGCTGCCCAAAACTAAATTGATAAATTATATCTAGATCCCCTCATGCTTGTCACTTAATCCTTTGGACTCCTTCACAAAATAAAAGGTAATATAAAATTATAATTTTTATTAGAATAAAATCATATTTTTTTAACGGTTATAAAATCCTAATAAAAATAATCTCAATCTAAAATGTCTCCCCAATTAGGCATTCAAATAATTATGTTAAAATAATATATTACATTGCATATAAATTTTTTTTATAAATACATATATTCTATTGGACATTCAAATGATAAACTTGATTTTAAACTTTAGAGTATATTGGACCCACAAAATAAAGGGTAATATAAAATTATAATTTTTTATTAGGATAAAATCATATTTTTTAACGGTTATATTAACAGATATCAATGAAAAAGGGTTACGTGTTACACGTGCACAAATGTCATGAGATGTATGAATAATATTCTAAATGAAAAGGGGTCCAAATGATTAAGTGATAAACATGAGGGAATTTATGTATAATTTATCAATTTAATTTTAGACAGTAAACTGACAGCAGTTAGTTTTAGGTGCACATTGATAAAAATTTCTATCTTTGAAAGTGCAAATTGATACAAATTTTTATATTTGAAGGTACAAATTAAAATTTTTGATCTTTGAGGTGTAAATTAAAATTCGAACAATCTTTCAGAGTACAATTTATAATTAATCCTAATCTTTAACCTATTTGAGTTGCATGAAAACAAATGGGAGAAAAACACTTTAAGAGAAGGATAAAAAAATATAAATGATACTAAAATTTAACCTAATCTATAGACTAATGAGCAATGCTAAATAGAGTAATGAGTTTACCTAATAATTTGATCTGCAATTATGAGCTGGTTCTCTCATCTAATTGTGATCTGCAATTTGATTTAATGGCTATTTTTTTTTATTTACTTAAAAAAAATTTAGTTGGACAAAAAATTTACACTATTGAAACCGTTCAATAGTCAAGCTGGAATCGCGAGTTGTAACCTGAATTTTGACCCAGATTTCAACATAAATCATATGATAAACAAAAGTTGTGTGACATTCTAATTTTCAAAGAATCCCAGTTGCAATTTTTTTTTTTAGTCCAATATTTAGGAGTATCTGAGTTAGTTTATGCGTATTTTGACTAATCTCCGTCAAGTCAAAGACAGATCATTCACGTGGAGAATAAGATATTCATGAGAGATAAATTATTCATGACCTGATTCTAAAGTGTTATCAAAATTCAAATTCAAGACGTTTAAATTTATAACTCATTTTTATTATCACATAAACCACCTTGGAATTAAGCTGCAACCTTATCTTAGGCACAATCTGGAGGTTTTGGAACCACACGAGACTATATTACCACGTGATATGTAGCTTTCCTAACCATTGGAAGAATTTCTACCTTTGAGGCCTTTGTTTTCCGTCACATGGAAACTTCCAAAACCCAATTTGAAAGTATTAAAACACCTTTTTTTTTTAATTATTTTTATTTTCCCCCATCAATACGTTTAAGATTCTCTATATCTTTCCCATTTGATCAACCTTAAAGACCAATTAGATTTACATCCTTCAACTTTATTGATAATTCTTTGACTAACAATCTTATCCATGTCCACTATTAGGACTTAATAAATTGTGATATTTGTATTAATAGTGAGTTTTAACATTAATTGAAATCCATTATTTATTTAACAACCATAATGTACAAAGTTATCAAATTAAGTCTTCAAATTTGATAAAAATAATACATTATTTTTATTTAATTTTATAACATAATTTAGAGGCTTAATTCATAATACTTGTTTGTTAAATAATGGCCCAATTTAACAATGAAAATCATAGTATCTAATCACTAGGAAGTGAAATTAGGTGGTGCAAATGAGTAATGTTATTTATACTTAAAAATCTAATATAATTTATTGATTTAATCATATGATCTCATTAAAATTATTGGATTAAAATCAAGTTTCAATAATTAATGGGACCCACAATCAATTAAGAGGTCATAATAAATTGAACAATGCTATATGAACTTAAAAACTAAACTTAAAAATTAGATTTGATAATTACAAATATTAATTTCATTGTGGGTCATAGTATTTATTGGGACCCACTACCTATTCAATAGTTGAGATTATCAAGTCTAATTTTTAAGTTTATATAATATTACTCTAATAAATTTAGGTTAATAAATTAAATCAAAATAGGATTCGCTCGGTGGAAATAGTATTGGTCCACATATAAATACGAACAATATTGTATAGACTTAAAATTCCAACTTGATCGATCATCGTTATTAATTTAATATTTATTAGGACCCTTCGATTAATCAAATAAGTAAATCAAATATATTTTAAGGAGTAATGCTATATGGACTTAAAAAGTAGACTTAAAATTTAGACTTGATAATCTCAACCATTGAATAGATAGTGAATCTTAATAAATGCTGGGACCCATAGTGAAATCAATGATTAAAATTATCAAGTCTAATTTTTAAGTCTACTTTTTAAGTCCACGTAGTATTCCTCTATTTTATTTTAAGTACTCCCAACATTATCCTATAAATAACCTCAACAGAGGTGTCTCAGAGCTCTACACTACACCAGCCATGGCAAAAGCAACAGTTCAGGGCAAATCTCCGTCGCTCGCCGGAGATAGGTCCGTCACCGTCGCCGCCGTAGTTGTCATTATAATGATTTGTGCTCTTTGGTCCGTCACAAACCCTTGGCCTGGTTTCACAACCTTACTGTCAACACCAAACACCAAATTCGCCTCCAAATGTGTCACCTCCCGGGATTGCGCCGGAGACCTCCGTCATGACCCGCCGGAGACAACATTCTACGACGACCCAAACCTTAGTTACACCATAGAGAAGCCTGTGAAGAAGTGGGACGACAAGAGACGACAGTGGCTGAAGCGTCACCCCTCGTTTGCCGCCGGAGCCGGTGAACGGGTACTCCTCCTAACTGGGTCACAACCGTCTCCGTGCAAGAACCCAATCGGCGATCATTTAAACCTTAGATTTTTCAAGAACAAAGTTGATTATTGTAGACTTCACGGCTATGATATCTTCTACAACAACGTTCATCTACACCAGAAAATGCGTTCTTATTGGGCAAAGATACCTCTGGTTCGAGCCGCCATGGTTGCTCACCCGGAAGCTGAGTGGCTATGGTGGGTCGACTCAGACGCTGTGTTCACTGACATGGACTTTAAGGTTCCATTAAAGAGGTACGAAGACCACAACTTAGTAGTCCATGGATGGCCTAAGGAGGTTTACGAGAAGAAGAGTTGGGTAGCCATCAATGCCGGCATCTTTCTGATAAGAAACTGTCAATGGTCCATGGATTTCTTGGAAGTTTGGGCGAGTATGGGCCCACACACACCAAATTACAAAAAGTGGGGACAAACCCTGAGATCAACCCTCAAAGACAAGCTGTTCCCGGAGTCCGACGATCAATCGGGGCTGGTTTATTTACTGCTGAAAGAGAGAGAAAAATGGGGTAACAAGATTTACATAGAGAATGAGTATGATCTCCATGGTTACTGGTTGGGAATAGTCGGAAAACTCGATACCTTCGCCGAAAGATACGTGACGATGGAGAGGAAGGTGCACGAGTTAAGAAGGCGGCATGCGGAGGTGGAAAGCGAGAGCTACGGTGGCCTCAGGGAACAGTACATAGAAGAAGGTGGGAATAATAGTAGCTGGAGGCGGCCCTTTATTACGCACTTCACGGGGTGTCAACCGTGTAGTGGGCGGCACAACCCATCCTACGGCGGCGATTCTTGCTGGATTGGGATTGAAAGGGCTTTGAATTTTGCGGACAATCAAGTGCTTCGTAAATTTGGTTTTGTGCACTCGGAGCTGGAGAATTCCTCCGCTGTTTCGCCTCTGCCATTTGATTTTCCGGCATAAGATATTATGGGAATAGGTATGGTTTGTAAGAATACTAAAAACCTCTCACAGACGTTTTATCAAATAAGTGGCATGCACTCAACTCCCTGAAAACAGATTGTGAAGCTTCGGGAGTTGCAGCTGTCACCATAAAAGCTTGGGTCATTGGTTAGGGTTGATGTAACTAGTGTTGTAGTTGAAAGAGGTGACACTGTTTTCTATTTCTATCTTGTAACAAAAAGGAACACTCAACTACAAGAGTGACAGAGGTGAATACAAACTGTTGGATTGGAAAAGGAAAAAATCAGTAAAATTCTTCCAAGTTTTTCATTAACAGTACATATTTTCTCACTTAGATTAGGGATTTCAATAGAGTTTTTGTTATCCCGTATCATATCATTTTGGGTAATAACATTTTTGTATTCAAACAGGTTCATACAGGTTCGTGTAATTTGGGTGTTGAGCTAAATTCTCTCAACCATTGTTTGTTAGTTAAAAATATAATTAATACACCTCTATAGGTTTTTTTTTTTTTTTGCTGGTTAAAAAAGAAGTGGGAGTAAGGAAGAGTGTCCATCGACCACCCCATTAGGCCCTCACCGGTGGTATCATAAGACTCTCGGCCGCACCTAGAACATCTCTCTAGACCAAACTTAGTTAGACTAATATAACAGCTAATTATTGAGTTCTAATGAGAACTCCAATACTTGAACTCCCAATCTCCGAGTGAGAAGCAAGGCTGACACCACCACTAGACCAACCCACTTGGAATGCACCTCCATGGTTACT
This sequence comes from Ilex paraguariensis, assembly GCA_963454935.2. Lineage (NCBI taxonomy): Eukaryota > Viridiplantae > Streptophyta > Magnoliopsida > Aquifoliales > Aquifoliaceae > Ilex > Ilex paraguariensis. The sequence continues at coordinate 96,237 of CAUOFW020001099.1, forward strand.
ACAAAATGAAGAATTGTGTAATGCGTGTTGGATGGGGAAATTGTTATTGTCTGAATGGACAACTACTTACCACTACCCTAAACTCAAACTTAGCGAAATTGGGGCAATTATTATCGGTTTTTTTAACTTTTATTCGGTTACAGACAAATTGTATCAGTTCAAGTGGCCGAATTTGGAGGCTTTGTCCATAGTTACTACAAAATCTAGCATTGTCTGATGCGTGTTACACGGGAAATTGATATTGTCCAATGTAGAAGTCCACAAATGAAGGAATGGTCTACATGTGTGGGCAGAAACTTTGCATGTGAACCCCAATTTTCCCATTTAAAATGGATTGGAACTTTGACTGACTTGGCTAAGCCAACATGTTAATCCACATAAATTCAGTTTGCTACAACGGCAATCTCCTCAATCACAGCCACATTTTAGGTCCTGCTTCTGTCTGCATGCTACAAGAGGACAATTATATGGTTTTTGGTCATTAATGTCTCTCCAAGTCATTTTTTTTTTGGTTTCAATAGTTAGGGGTATTCGGGCCAACTGATGTATACCTCGATTAATTCTCTCTTCAGTCTGATCAAAGACAGATTATTCACGACAGGATTAGAGTATTTATGAGAGATAAATTCCTCATAACCTGACCTCAAAGGGTTGTCAAGATTCGAATTCAAAACATTTATATTTACAGCTTGTACTTATTACCACTTGAGCTATCACTTACGAGTCGATGTCAATATTTTCGTTGGGGTGGCAGTGTTTGAATTGGTTTTGGTAATTCCAATTTTCTCAATTTAACGCTGCCTCTACATTTCATCCGAACAACAAACTCTTTTTTACACTCATATCTTATATGGGCGTAAGCACTTTACTTGCTAGGGGATGAGATTCATTTATGTATCATGCTAACACTATAAAAAAGTTCGATCTTAAAGCCCCTATTATTAGGGTGGGACTATTCTCACCCCACAAATATCTATTTTCACTCCATTAAAAATTTTATTATCTAACTATTAAGCTCACCTCTTCTATATCCACCCTATTTCAACTAAGGTCATCTCACACTATACACAACATTTTAATAACAAGTCCACTTTCTATTTTTTCATAATTAAGATTTCATTCACTATCTACTCTCATACACCTTACACAAATTACTTTTTCAATATGGATTGATAAGTAAGATGATTGAATCACTTTCAGCATCGGTATATTATCCATATCTATCCTAGCTTTTTGTCAAAATAACCACCGTTAGATTAACATGAGGAGCAACAACTTGTGTTGCTATGGTGTAGGCAACAATATTAACTTCTTTTGGAATGGACATAAACTGGATTAAAGAAATTTTTTGAGTATACCAATAAGAATAATTTATGTTTATAGTTACAGATAACCAACACAAGAATTTATAATACTTTGTTTTTCCTTCTTGTTGCAAAGGCTCATGAAATCAAATAAAAAATTAAACCGAGAAATAATACTAACATGTATTTCTCTAGAAAAAATCATATTAAAAAAACTATTTGCGTATATGAGAGGAAATAATGAATAAAACCTTAGTTTTGATAAGATAAAAAATGAACTAGTTATTAAAGGGGTGTAGATAGGATGGGGTAAAATTAGTTAAAATGGGGAGTGTATAGAAAGAGTGTATTTAGTAGTTTAATTATAAAATTTTAATGGGGTTGGAATGAATATTTGTGGGGTTGAGAATAATCCCACCCCTACTATTATTATGCAACTTGATGGTGTCGTGACTCAAAGTGTCAGCGGGGTACTTGAACTGAAGAGTTCAAGGCTTAGAAATACTAGTTTTGTGGGTGTGTGATGGAGTAAACAATCATCGGGTTGGAGCCTGGCGGATCTATTTGATGCTATAGTAAAATCAGAGAGGAAGACTAAGCTAGAAAATAAGCAAGAACACGAGAGTTATAGAGGTTCACCGACTATGGATATATATTTCGAAGAAAAAAAAATACACATATGTAGACATAATGTTATCTTTACATATGAGATGAGTAATATTAGATTGATAGAATTTTTGAAAATTTTTAGAACACTTTATTAAAAATATAATGATACATATTTTTTAAGAGTAATATAGATATATATAAGAGGTGGTGTTATCATCATCAATCAAGTAGTCTCTGGTTTGTTAAGATTTAGGAAATATTGGGTCATTAGAGCCCTAGACTATTAGGGGCTGTTTGATATGTTTCTTGGAAGGGGTTTGGATTGCCTTGTCCAAACCTGGGTTTGACCTAAAGATGAGATTCAAATATTAAATTCTGTTGTCCATACCCATGTTTGGTATGCGCAGGGATATATGACAATTATGATAATATATTTATATATAAATAACTATTTTGCCCCATTTAACAAATTTAATCCAAACCCATGTGGGGATATATGTATAAATGTTTTTTAAATATTAAACACATTAACCCACCTATGAAACCCACCTCCCCCATGAATTTAATGAAACCCAAGTTCATGGATTTCATGACCGGGCCATCCAACGGGCTGAGTTTTCAAATCCTGGGCTAAACATGGGTTTATTCCCCAACCCACAATTCAAACCTCTCCCAAACCCATATACCAAACAGCCTCTTATAGACTATATTCCCTAAGAGTAGTGTGACCTTTTAGAGCGTATTGAGGTGGCAATGTGACATGTCCTCCAGCTTTGATATGTGGTGAACTTTTGTGCGTCTCTGAAAGAATCTGTCATTTGTTAGTTGGACTTTAGGACGAGCTTTCCTTTTGAGGTCGGCTCGTGCGTTCGGGAGCTCAGTTCAGTCGATTGTCCCAAGCTTGCAATGTTGATTCTCCTTATGACTTCAATAGGGCGACCCCAGCCCTTTTTCCTGTGGTTATCCTGGATCGACCTGGTCATCTAGCTCCATGATGGTCCATTTGCTTGACTAGATTATTGGTAGCTAGTAATTCCAGTTTTAGGTATCATCACAACCATTTCTTTGTTTTACGACATTAAAAATCACACTAGGAGTAAGTGCTAGCGAAATCTCATTGTAGTGATTTCATACATATCAGTGAATTTAAAGAGTAAAGCTCCATACGCTCTATTCAGAACTACGGGGATAAAAAAAAAAAGAGCATATAAATTCTACTGCAAGAAAGGGTCACTGCTCGAAGCTTTGTATACTATGGGGTTGCAAACGTGACCGGAGAAACAGAATCCCCAGTATTCTGTTGGGTCTTGCTAGAATGAGATTGGAAAGGGCTGTGAATTTTGAGGATAATATAGTGTGGTTGTTATGGTTATGTACATACCAATCCACTGGATTTTTTCTTTGTGCCTTTTGCTAATTCATTGTCTGGTACCCAGTTTTGTGATAGATGCTACAAGGAGAATTGCAAAGCCTACTTTCAGTGACAAATTTATAGCATGTCGAAACAACTTAAAAGCTGCTCATCCAGACTTCAGAAACAATTAAGTATTACAAAGTGAATCTCCTTTGTGAATAGATTAGTGCAGAGCAAACAAAGAGAAAGAGGACGAGGAAGAGGAAGAGGAAGAGGAAGAAGCAAAGACTTACAAATTTCTGGATAACTTTCCAAAGGAGTTACTCATGCCATCATGGCACTGGTGTCACCTTCATCCCCCTCCCCCGTTGGCATTTCATTGAACATGTACTGGCTCTGATACTCCGTCAAGTATTGCGTTGATCTCTTCACATCCCAAAACAACTTGTAAACACGACTAATGTCCTCCATTTCCACAAGCTTCCCTTCCTCTTCTGGCAAGCCAAGGCAGCAGATGTGATGAGGTGGATTGCATATCTCAGAGATGTATCTACTTCAATTCTAGTAAACAAAATCTTTGCATCTTCAGATATTTCAACATCTTCCTAATTGGCACCTAATGTCCAGAATTCTCCGAATGTCTTTTTCTGTGTAACTGTGTAGAGATGATGAGCAAGCGATCAAGAAAATCAATTGGAATGCCATGGGAAGATTTGTAGTTTGTGCCTCAGATTTGTAGTGATCCCTCCGTTTGGTAGCTACGACCAATATCGGTGCCATTTCATTTTCCAAAGCACGGTTTAGGAAAGAAAAGCACTCAATATCAAGCATGTGCACTTCGTCAATGAATAGGACGCCTGGCACGATCTCTGCTTTCCCTTCCTCTCTCCACTCTAGGACTTTTGTGTCAATTTATTCCCTTACTTCAGCACGGATTCGCCAGTATCACCAGTAAAGAGAGCCAGGAATCCCTGCGTTCAGAATATTGAAATGAACATAAGGTTCAACACAATCAATATGTAAAGAAGAAAACTTGAAATTCTCTATGATTAAGTTTACAGCAAAGGAAAAGAATCAATGCAGCACTGAGAACTATCAAATGATTATAGCACAAAAAGGAAACAAAAAAGCGAATGGGAACATTACATAGAATATGCCCTCATATACCAAGAGATGGATACTAGAGAGAAGACAAAGTAAGAAGGATGAAAAGCTACCCTGTGAAAAGGTGGTTACCTTTCTCCTGCTTTTGCAGGAAGAAGAGGAGGAAGGTAAGAAATGTTCTTGGACTTTGCCATTATCCCGTTAAAACATTACATACCAAAGGAAGGATTTTCAAGCAAAGATAGAAACATTACTATGAAGAGAAAAAAACAAGGGGAAGAAAATGGATGTCTCCTCAAGTGTTTCATCAGCATCACTAGAGTCTAGTGTCTCCCTAAAAACATTCGCTTGTTTGACTTGTTTGTCTTATTACTGGAGTTCTTCATTTTTATTTCTAAAATTACAAAGTACCTGTACTCCACTCAAAGCCGATGTTACTGTCTGACAAGCTTTTGAAACAATCCCTAGCAAATAATTATGGAAAAAAAAAAAGGAGGGCAGGATTGGATTGTTTAGAGGCAGGCAAGGTCCGCGGCTCAACTATTAAAGAGAGAGATAGGGCCCCTTGGGTTTCCATACACTTCTGGCTTATCATTTGAGGCAGCCAAGATCTTTGGTGCAATTGTTGGCCTCTCTACATGTACATTTTTTGTTTTTAAAAGAAGAGGAAATGGGGGGAGGGGGGCCAAAACCTTAGGGTCCGTTTGTCTAGGAAAAAAAGATCAATGGAAAGTAAAATTGATAAAAAATAAAGTGAAAGAAAAGAAAATGAAAAAAAATATATATATATTCATGCACGTATTTGGTTAGCATTGAAAACTTGCAAGAAAGTTTAAAAAAAAACTTATTCTAAAAATAGGCTCCAAACGTATCTGTGAGACAAGGATCGGCCCGAAGATTGTATCTGTGAGACAAGGATCAGCCCAAACCTAGATCTTCAGGCCATATTATATGGTTAGCCTAATTCATACCAATTTTTTTCAAAATTAAAAACCAATTGAATATTTTAAGCAAAATAAGAGTAACATGGGAAGTTAATTATAGATCACAAATTTTTTTTTTGTATTTTTTACAAGAAAAAAAAGTTGGTTAGTTGTAAGAAAGTCTAAGCATGGAGGAAAATTATTTTTTCTTATTTTCCATTTTATGCTAACCAAACATATGAAAATTTTGAGAAAATTTTCTCTTGTATTATCGTGCTAAACAAACAGACTTTTAAGTCTCAAGCCATTAGTCAGTCGAGAGCTGTTTCACATTAACCTCTATAAGCAGCTACTAAATTCTAGAAACCAAGCTAGATAAAAATTCAATACAAAGGACCAACACATCCACTATAATGGTCACAACAACTAACTGCCTAGGTCATCATAACTTTAAAGATGGGTAATTCTGATAGGTAGCACCTAGCAATCAACATATATTAATGGCACAAGAATGGATGTTATACCCGAATTAAGGAAGAAATATGGCAAATGGATCTACGCCACCCCCACCTTCTTTTTAAATTCAGCTACTAAAAGAATGGTCATGCACCATCCAAATGAAATTATCGGAATATGTAAACATAGATAAAGACACTACTAGAGTATGTTGCTGGTACATGGCTTATGTCTGTAGTCATTAAACCAAATCAATTAATGGGTTCTTCCATGGCTCAAGGCTATCCTAACAAACACATCAAATGCAAATGAGAGCATGGACATGCAGTTTCATGCACACAAGTGGTATATTTCTTAATAAAAAAAATCATATATTAAATGTTCATGCATTGGACCCAACTCTTAGGGGTGTAAACAAGTCGAGTCTAGCTAATTAGTGGGTTGCTTAAGCTTGGTTTGAAAATCTTAAAGAATTTCAAATGAAACTCGAGGTTGGTTCATTTATCTCACTAGTTGCTCTCAATTAAGCTTCTAATTTAGTTGAGATCAGTAACTGAACCCAAATTGCTTGATTATTGGAATCTGCTTTGCGCATGCTTTTTCGATTTCCCTTATGGTATTAATGCTTACTAGCTGTCAAGCTCAAAAATCCAACAATTAATATGCTCAATCTTAGCTCATGTATCTCATGAACAAGCTCAAGCAAGCCTTCAACCGAGTTATGATATTTAACACATCCGCTGTTTCTTTTTTTTTTTTTTTTTTTGTTGGTGATTTTTTTTGTTTTTTGGGGGGGAGGGGTGTTTAAAGTGGTCCTTGCTACTATCTAAGACCACCAACTTAGTTGGAAGAGCAATCAAACCTCAAGTAGCAGTTTTGTAAAACCTGGACATGATGTTTTTCATTGACAATACAGTCCATTTGGTCACAAATTCAATTTGACTATGAAAGAATAAAACATACAACAGAGTGCATTTTCCGTTTCCCAAATTTTGAAAATGTTCTCAAATATTAAAAAAGTAATTATCCTTAATTCAGATTCAGTTGCAAGATTTCTATGATAGGTTATGCAGATGCAAGCACATTTCTCATCAAAGCAACAAAAATTAGAGTAATCATACATGCAAAGTAAGAGATATAGGAACATAATAACATAAAACCTAAGCAAAAACTTCACATTGTCCCAATTTGAAAATACACAAATAAGTAACAAAAGAAAATCGAAAATCAAAGTGGTTAAAGCACTAGATACAAAAGAGAAGAATAATTACTCAGGCAACACAGATAACTGGAATTGTATGAGTGACAAAAATGACAGTGGTTCTAGATATACACAAGGTGATGCGATGTCAATGATGTTAGTTCTAACTCCAAAACCGAGACAATGGCTTGTTATGAGTACCCAAAAGGTTCAATTTTTATAATAGTGAAAACCTGGCCATTCTCACCTAGCTAGAATTGAGGGGTCATAGTTGCTGTCTCGAAAGCCATATAGGTACGGAAATCCAAATGTTCAATACCAGCAGACTCCAGGCCTAAACCTAAATTAAACTTCATATGCATACTGAAAGGGAATTCAAACGACACAATCACTAAAAATGCGCATTCTTCAACATCAGTGAAGCATATAAATCCATACCTGATGTTGATAACGTCAATCTCATGAAGAGTAATGCAATGTACAACCTCTTTCCGCTCCTGCAACTCTCCGTCAGGACATTGAACGAACTTTATCTGTGGCCCTTCGCATCGTAATCCCTGGACCGCGAAAACGACCTCCCAAGCTTCGCGAATCGCGACTTTCCCGAAGGCCTTATCGATGGCAATAACATCCCCACTCTGAATTTTTTCTTTCCACAATGCCTCAATCATCTTCGCCCCCCAATCGTATACCGTCTCCAACTTCGTCGTTTTTAAGGTCAATATCGCAGTCTTCGAGGCCACAGCAGGGCGGACAATTTTGATTTCGACAACTTCGCCTTCGATCACTTCGGTCTCTTCTTTGATTCGAACTCTGATGGCCTTTTGAAATGCCTGCATTACAAGGCCGGCCCAACAGTGAAGTAAAAGAAGCGGTGGCCTTAGGCCCACCAACAAAGAGAGCCTCAAAATTTAACAAGTCAATTTTAAATTCATTAAAATTACCCTTATAAGAAAGCTCTATATGAAGGCCTAAACCAACAAAAAAATTTTAGACTGATTTTGGGCCCAAGAATTTAATCAATTAATCTCGTACAATAATAATTTACAAGAAAAAAAAAAGATAATTTAGAAGTCGGTATAAAAATTTAGACTTATTTAAACTAAACTACGTTAAAGAAACTTATTTGGTCATAAGTGTATTTTTTTGAAAATAAATTGAAAGGGTATTTATTATTCCTAGGGGTGTCCATGGGCCGGGTTACCCACGGGTCCCGTTACCTGGTCAAAAAAAATTGGCCTGAAGCCTGATAGTTGGCCCGTCCGAATTCGAGCTCAATATCCTTAAAAAAAGGGCTTGAGTTTGCCCCAAAACCCATTACGCGGTTCGAAGCCCCGCCCAAGAGCCCGCCTGCAAGCCCAGCCCACCTACCCTTCATTTGAAAAAAAGTTATACTTTTAGACCATTAAATTTAAAAACTTTGAAATAAATCTCTCAATATCAAAATTTGAAGGTTTAAAATTTTAGATATTATAAATAATATATTATTTTCTTTTCCATGTATTAAACATGATAGTGTAAATTAGAGTGGAGGAGCAGAGGGAATGTATTACACTTGGCAACTGGGATCTGAGCTGCGGGGCTCGTGTAGTTCGCGTTTGAGATTACTGGGGTATTGGGGGGAGACTTGCACAATAAAAGTATAGTGGTCTACTAGCTCGGAAGCTTGGCTAGTCTACTCTTCAATGGAGATTCTTGCTCCTTTTTTTTTCTCTCTATTTAGAAGGTTTACAGGATAGTATATATGTTACTAGGGTTCTCCCCCCTTGTTTTGGGAGAGTTACATAATATTTATAGGGCTGTTTCTAGTTCTATGAGATCTGCACCGAGATCCTTGCTATTTATCTAAGGAACTCTCCTTAATCTTAAGAGAGGATCTTGGCTGGTTAAGGATTTTATACCTTGAGTATGGCTCTTTGCCACCTAACAGATTTTTGTTATCATCCAGCTGTTTCCTTATCACTTCCGCTGTTGGCGAGCTTGGGGGGGGGAAGCTCTAGCTCTGACCTGGGCTCTGCGTGTCTTTCCTGACTTCTTTTCTAGACCTGTTTGTCTGACCTCCTGGTCCGATCTCATGCTTAGAAATTATTTTGAGTACTATCAGTTGCCCCCCAACCCTTACTCCAAGTGAACTTGGGTGGGGGCTGAGCTGAGGCTTAAACAGGATTGACCTCCAGATGCAGACCTCGATTTAAGCGTGAACAAGTTTTTGATAGTTTTAAGCAATCATTTCACTTCCTAGTTTCTCGTGCATGTTCTCCACTCTATACCATTAACTTTAAATGCTTCCGAATTGAGGGGGAGCGGTTCATTCCATCCTTTGAACTCCCTCTCTGCACTTTTTCCCTCTCTTCTTCCTACGACTTTCAATTTTTTGAGTTTACTGGTGCCACTAGGGTTTCGTTGAGGAAACGATTTTCCCTGATTCAATCCGAGGTTTTGACGAGATTTGCTCTTTGCCTCCGATTCTGGCTTTGGCCTACTGTTTCTCCTCTCCTAGGTACGTTTTTTACCCTCTGTTTGTCTTTTCGTTCTGGATTCCTCATATTTGAGGTGGTTCTTGTATTTTTGGACCTGTCAATTTTGCTATTTTAAAAATTGAGGTTGATCACTATCTCGAATTCCTCTTTTCTTGGACCCTTATTCGATCGCTAGGGTCTTTCTTATTGGGAGTTATTGTGTTGCTCCCCAAACCGTTAGGGAGTGTTTTGTAAATATTCCTCTTCTCTATCGTACCTTTAGACTCCCTTTTCCCTGCCCCACCACGTCTGCCTCTTCTGAAGCCACCTCTTTCTCTGTTTCCCTTCTAGGGGATAAGACTGCTAAGGACACCTCGGATTTAGGCGAGGTAGGTGAGGAAATTGACAAATTTCCTGGGGTTGTTTCTGCTGAAGCCGAGGGAAACACTGAGGAAACTCCCCTATCTGCCCCCTTGCGCCCAAAGATTCTAGTAAGGGTAAGACTAAAATGAGCGGAGTTGGTGTCTCAGGCAGTACCGAGGGTGCAGGTGCTGCCTTTAGAGCTGTTGAGCTTACAGGCCCCAGTGAGGTCAGTCCACCTCTAATGAAGGTCCTTAGTGCTCGCTACAGTTTTTCTCCAGGAGTTCAGTTCTGGTGCCCAGATAAGTTCACCCCATATGTCCCCCAGGTCCATAAGAAGGTTTGTTTCTTTGTTGTTGCCTTTGAGAATGGTCTGCGCTTTCCCTTACACCCTTTTGTCAAGAGTGTCCTTCAACATTTTAATGTCTGTCCTGCTCAGCTGTCTCCCAATTTCGAGGGTGTCCTGGTGGGCCTCCTTGTTTTCTTCAAGCTACACAAGCTCAATGTTCCCACTGTCTCCTTACTAATGGAACTTTTCAATGTTAAGTATACCCCTACTGATGGTTTATTGTATGTTTCTAAACGGATAAAGGCTAAATAGATTATTTCTAACCTCCCGAACTCCCACAAGGGCTGGAGAAAACTTTTCTTCTTCGTGTGGGGAGAACACTGGGAGTACAACCTGGCTGATAAGACAGACACTCTCCCTATTCCTAGAGCCTGGTTTGCTCCCGATAACTTGGGTAAGTCTTTGCTCAAACTATCCAAGCTCAAATTTGGAGGGCCCACCTGATCTTGTCCTACCTTATTTTTTTTTCCAGGTGTTCGTCCTGAGCTCAGCACTGAGGACGAACAGGTGTTGCTAAGGTTAGAGAAGTATAAACTAGAAAAATATTTTGAACTCATCAAGCCTTGGGTTCTAGTAAGGGAAGGGTTCAACCTTCCAGAGGTAACAGTAGAGACCCCCATCCCACTCTCCTTTGTCAGGGCTAAGGAGGTAGTAGGTGAAGTTCCTTCGCCCTTGCCTTTCTCTTTTTTTTTTTTTAAAAAAAACTTGACTCCTCCCTTTTCCTTCCTTCTCATGTTGGTTCTTCCTTGAGTTTCCAGGCTCTTCTTCAATGGAGCCAACAGCAAAGGATCGAAATGCCAAGCTATCTTTGATGAGAAAGAACCGGAGTGGAAGTAAACGCAAGGCTAAGGCCGGATCAGGGAGTGACTCAACCTTCAAAGTTTCAAGACTATAGGTGACCCCTGTTTCACCTTGAGTGACCTCGGCGGGGCCCCCAACCTCCTTGGACTCCCCAAAGGCTGCGTAGACCTTTCTTTCCCAGGAGACTAGGCTGCCCCCTTCTGGTGGGGTCCCTAAGCAAGGTTTAACCCCAATTTCTCCCTCTTCAGGAGAGGTTGAGAGAGCCTTGGAGATGGTTTCTCGCATTCTGCCAGGAGCTATTCCCCCTGGTTCCTCTGAGGGACCATCTCTGAAACATTCAAAGATCTGCAATAGTGAGAAAGGGGGTAGTGCTGAGGCAAGCTCGAGCACTTTGATTGATAACGTAAAGCGAGCTACTGAGGCCATTGCTTCTATTCTCCCCAAGTCTGACACTCAGCGGGCTTTCACTATGCCACTTGGGAGTTCCATTTCTACTGCCCTCTTTGCTGCTACTTCCGTAAGCTCTGTTGTATATATACATATATGTTTCTTTTTTATTTGATCGTTTTGATCTGAGCTTCTCCTGAGTTGGGTTTGCTCTCAAATGACCATCCATATTAACGGGTTGCTAAAAAAGATCCAACCTGTGGAGGATTCTGTTCAGGCTTCTAGAGTTTTTGAGCTTAAGGTCGCAGAATTGTCCTTTAAAAACAGCGACCTCAAAGCTCAGATCCAGGATTTGCAGGAGCAGATAGAGAAGCAGACTTCCCTAAATAGGGGCTTGGAAGCCGATAAGGAGAGGATTGACGGTGAAGGCAGGAGTTATAAGGAAGAGGCCAGAAAAACTAAGGAGGAACCCAGAAAAATCTCTAGGGAGCTCAGGCAGAAAACATATGAATGACTCAAAGTTAGTCAGGAGTCCTTTGAGGCTTTGAGCTCTTACCGAAATATGAAGAGGGAATATGACCTCCTAGCTGAGACAAACGACACTCTTCGAAAAGAGCTCAAGATGGAGAGGGCAGCAGGTAAGGAGAAAAACAGTCTAATTGCCAAGCTAACTAATGACGTCACTATTCAATGGGCTTTCGGGTGGCTCGTCTTTTAAGATAGAGCTGAGGAGCTCTACCCTGGACAAGATTTTGATTTTAATCCCCCCACTAAGGAGAGGGCTAAGGCTGTCGATCCTGAGGTTAACCCCGTGTCTCCTCTTGCTTCTGAGGTTGCCCCTTTCTCTGCCGACCTTATCTCCCAAGCTCTGGCCCTAGACTCATCATCTACAAAGGTCGATGTCCCTTCCTCAGAAACTCCTAAGGTTCCTCTTCTCCTGCCTTCCTCAGAGCTTACAGAAACTCTGACTTTCGAGCTCCCAATCCCTTCACTAATGGAGGATTTGCCAGCTACTTCCTTCTCTGAGCTTCCAGGCTCCCTTCCTACTCCTGCTGCTGAGACTTCTCCTACTGAACTGCAAAGTCCTTCAACTACTCCTCCATCAAGAACTTAGGGCTTTTAAAATTAGAAAAATTTATAACTCTGAAATGTAACTCTTTTCTGTTTTGAAAAGCACAATTGATTCACAGCTTCTCTTCTCTGCATTATATTTGTACTCATTAACTTTTGCCTTTGAGTTGTGCTATTTTACTTTATATCCTTTCCTTGCCCCCCCTTTACTTTGAGGAGAACTGAGTTCTTCTGAAAGCAACTACGAGTCTACTGGTTCACTGAGCTCCTTTCAAAGGAACGAAACTGAGGTGTGACCTTAGGAGATTGTTGTACTTGTGTTTGGTGGATTTGACGAAGAGAGTTTGTAACTTGATGCTGAGGTCCATAGGTATTTGAGAGGTAGGGAGTTGCATTGGAAAGTCTATGCAGCATACGAGCTGAGTTTAGCTCTTAGACATCTGAAAGTAGTGAGCTGCCTTGAAAGGTCCATATAGCCATACGAGCTAGGCTTAGCTCATAAATATCTGGAAGTAGTGAGCTGCCTTGGAAGGTCTGCCAAGACTGCCAAGTTCTATTACGAGCTCGAAGTTAATCTCCCAAGTTAATGCTTAAGATGGATGAGGAGTATCAAGGAAATGTTAAGACTACTGGGACTGAGCTCGTATGTATGTTGATCTTCTGTAAGCTTCCGATCGAGACTCTTCCCCCCCTTTTTTTTACGCGCTTCCCTAACTGCCTTTCAAAAGTGTAACCACCTTCTTTAATTGGAAAACCCAAAGGTCCGCCGACTTCGGTTCTTGTGTATGTTTTTGATTGCATTAAAGCTTTGTGTTCCTATGGTTTTGCTATATCTTCTTGGTTCCTTCCTATTTTCGGAGCCTCTTTTTTATTCTCGAAGTTTTACCAATCTTCTACTTTTGCTTTTTCTTTACCTTCTCTGAATTTGTCGATGGCTACCCCTATCTCGCCCCTGTTTAGTGAACGGAGATCCTTTGGAATTGAGTGGTAGTGGTAGACCCGCTTCTTAGTTCCTTCGTCAATATCATCCTCAGATTTAGAGGGGATAAAGAAGAAGTTCTTCCTTGACGTGGAACTGACTCTTCGGGCCCCCTCTTTTGATGAGCCCTGCAATTATCTTCCTCGAGGGGAGACTTGTTTCTTTGAGGGGGCTTTGGACATGGGGCTGTGTCTACCCATTCACCTCGCCGTTGGTTATATCTTGGCTCATTGCGGTTTGAGCCCTTCTCATCTCTCTCCCAAGAGATGGACCACCATGATCAGTTTCTTCCTGTTTTGACGCCTGCGGGGTGATGTCAAGTTCTCCACTGTAGGAGAATTCTTTTACCTTTTCGACTTTGAAGAGGATGAGGTCCCATGTTTTGTATGTTTTTTATGGAAGCACTTCAAGTTGCGACGTCTGGTGTTTGACCTTCATTCTCCTTCGTTGGGATAGGCTCATCGCTTCTTTTATGTTTCTGGGGACTCTTGGAGGTCCATAGAGCTGCACTACAGAGAGTGCAGAGTTTCAAGATCTTGGAGGAGCTATTCTTATCTAGGTAAGCATCTTGGCAGCCTGTACTTGTTCAGGTCTCCTGATGTTGTTTCCTAATCGTAGGATTTGATTTGGTTGGTAGGTCCTCCTAAATTAGATTTATTAGAGGAAATGCAAATCAATCAGATGATCGAAGTTGAGCCTGTGCCTTACTCTGAGTTGATGACATAGGACAACCTGTTTCTGTTCAGCGTTGCAGGTGCTGCTATGAACTTTGTTTCTTACCCAGATTATGCTAATTCCTGTTCTTCTGAATTCGATGAGGACGAGGATGTTGGTACATCCTCTAGGAAACGCAAGAGGAGTGGCGCTACCAGTGACCTTCATCTTCATCTGGATCTTCACTGGCCAAAATTCTGTTCTCCTCATCTGGGCAGAAACTTATAAATCTTCTGACAGAGGCCCAGAAGGAGAGGGATGAGCTAAAAGAAGAAAATGCCCGCCTAAATAGGGAAGTTGCTGAGCTCCAGAGACGCCTTAAGGGCGATTAAGAACTGAGAATGTATCTTGTAATCTTTTTGCTTTGTATTGCTACTAGATATATGAGCCTTTGTTCTTGTTTGATGGTTACTGACTCTTCTATCGATTCTGAAGCTCGTGATTTTGCTTTGAATTTTGTCATATGCTTTTATTCTCGAGCTACTAGGTCCGTTTTAGTGAGCTATTGAACTCATTTTTATGAACTTGAGAGTTCATCATGGGCTATTGGGCTCGTTTTATGAGCTAAAAAATTCATCGTGAACTATAGATTTCTCTTTACAAATTAAAGAGCTCATCGTGAACTATTAAGCTCTTTTTATGAACCGAAGAATTCATCGGGAGCTATTGAGCTCTTTTTATGAACCCAAGAGTTCATCGCGAGCTATTGAGCTCTTTTTATGAACCAAAAAGTTCATCGCGAGCTATTGAGCTCTTTTTATGAACCAAAGAGTTCATTGTGAGCTATTGAGCTCTTTTTATGAACCAAAAGAGTTCATCATGAGCTATTGAGCTCTTTTTTCTTTTTTTTTTTTGCAATCTCGTAGGGGTGAATCAAAGACTCGTAGTTTTATTTGAGAATGATCGAATTACAGAATTGGCTTATTAAAAAAATTTCTTGAGATGTTCTACATTCCAAGAATGGGGTAGGATTTTTCCTTCCTCAGTTTGTAGCTCATAGTTTCCTGGTCTGACTACCCGTGAGATGATATAGGGACCTGTCCAATTAAGCCCCAACTTCTCATAAGTGGGGTCCTTTCTTGCTAACAGTAATTTCCTAAGTACCAGGTCACCCACCTTGAAGCTTCTGTGTTTGACCTTTCTATCGTAGTACCTGGTCGTCTTTCTTTGGTAAGCCCTGATACGATGCAGATCTGCCTCTCTTCTTTATTCCAAGAGATCCCATCTCAATAGAAATGACTCATCATTGAGCCCATCGTCTGTGAATTCAGTCTTGGGGGATGGGAGCCCAACCTCAACAGGTGCCACTGCTTCAGTTCCAAAGGCCAAGGCAAACGGTGTTTCTTGAGTAGCTGACCTGACAGTCGTTCTGTAGGCCCATAATACTTTTGGGAGGTGTTTCACCCACTTACCCTTCAGATCTTCAAGCTTGGTCTTCAGAGCTGCTTTTATGGTTCTAATGGTGACCTCCACTTGCCCGTTAGACTGCGGATGAGCTGGAGCTGAGAAGTAATTCTTAATTCCGAGCTTAACACATAAGTTTTTGAACTTTGGATTGTCGAATTGCTTCCCATTGTTAGAGACGATTGCCCTAGGAATACCAAACCTACTGATTATAGAATTCCAGGTAAAGCTCTGGACTTTCTGTTCAGTAATTGTTGCCAAAGGCTCTACTTCCGCCCATTTGGTGAAGTAGTCTACTTCGATGATGGCGAACTTGCACTGTCCTAGGTTGGTAGGAAGGGGTCCAAGTATGTCCAGACCCCATTAATGGAAAGGCCACAGGCTCACCACTGAAGTTAAGAACTCCAGAGGACAATGGGGGATGTTGGCATGCATTTGACAGACCTTGCATCTTTTGACCAGATCTGTTGCATCCCTGAGCATTGTGGGCCAGTAGTACCCCTGCCTTAACGTCTTCCCTGCCAAAGCCTGGGCTCCGATGTGGTTGTCGCAAACTCCCTTGTAGATCTCTCTAAGTATGTAATTGACATCTTCGCCCCCTACGCACTTAAGAAGAGGTGTTAAAAAGCCTTGCTTGTATAAGTTTTCCTGCAAAATAGAAAATTTAGCTGACCTGGTTCTTAGCTTTGCAGCTTCTTTGGGATCTTCTGGCAAAGTTTCATGCTAAAGGTACCCTAGGATGGGGTCCATCCATCTTGGTGGGGCTTGTACAGGCAGCACTTCTTCATCCCCAATGCACACAGATGGTTCTGCCAAGTACTCCACCAGAATCAGTTTGTCCAAACTTTCATGTGAGGCTGTTGCCAACCTCGCCTAGGCATCCGCTTGCGAATTCTCAACTTTCCGGACATGTCTAATCTTCACTTGCAAGAACTTTTTGATTAACTCTTGTACCTTTTCGAGGTAAATGATCATCTTCTCACCTTTAGCTTCATATGCCTCCTCTATTTGTTTTACCACCAGCTAGAAGTCACTGCAAATCTCCAACTGCTCAGCTTCCATCGAGTGAGCAAGATTGAGTTCGGCAATGACGGCTTCATACTCTGCCTCATTGTTTGAAGCTTTAAACCCAAATCTGAGGGCGTATTCGACGTCTATCCCATATGGAGAGGTCAGTATCAGGATTGCGCCACTTCCTTGAGCATTGGCAGCTTCATCCATGGAGAGCTTCCATGTAGGAAGGTCAGGTACTAGCTGCGTTGCTTCCATAGGTGCTGATGTTGTAAATTCTGCGATAAAATCTGCTAAAACTTGACCTTTGATTGCAGTTCTAGGTTTAATCTGATGTCGAACTCGCTGAGCTCTATGACCCAATTTATCAGCCTCCTTGAGGACTCTGGTTTATGTAGCATTTGTTTCATTGGCTGTTATATTGGAACCTCGATGGTATGAGCCTAGAAATAGGGTCTGAGTCTCCTAGCTGTAGTCACCAATGCTAAAACAAGCTTTTCCATTTTCAGATACCTCTCCTTCGCCCCCCTCAGAGCTCTACTGCAGTAGTAGACTGGTTGCTGGGACCTGTCTCGCTCCCTCACCAGAGCTACACTAGTTGAGAAATCTGAAACAGCTAGATAGAGGGTTAGTACCTCCCCCTGCAAGGGACTTACCAGAACAGGAGGGGGGCTCAGGTAAGCCTTCAAGGCTTTGAATGCCTCTTCACACCAGGCATCCCATTGGAATGCCTTTTTTAAGATCTGAAAGAAGGGCTGACATTTATCACTTGACCTTGAGACAAAACGACTCAAGGCAGCTATTCTTCATGTCAAGCGTTGTATCTCCCTTACATTAGAAGGTGGTTGCATATCCAAGACTGCCTTCACCTTTTCTGGGTTAGCCTCAATTCTTCTACTGTTAACTATGAAACCCAAAAATTTCCCTGCAGATACTCCGAAGGCGCACTTTGCAGGATTAAATTTCATCTTGTATTGCTTAAGGACCTGGAAGGATTCCAGTAAATGTGCAATGTGGAGCTCTGCCTTCAGTGATTTTACCAGCATATCGTCGATGTAGACCTCCATGGTTGTTCCAATTTGCCCTTGGAACATCCGATTCACTAGACACTGGTAGGTGGCTCTTGCGTTTTTTAGCCCAAAAGGCATGACTTGGTAACAGTACGTTCCTTGCTCGGTTATAATGGAGGTTTTCTCTTGGTCGGCTGGATCCATTCTGATCTGCTTATATCCTAAGAAAGCGTCCATGAAACTGAGGAGTTTATGTCCAGTTGTGGTATCTACTATCAGGTCTATCCGAGGTAAAGGGAAGCTGTTCTTGGGGCATGCTCGGTTGAGATTAGTGAAGTCAATGCACAGTTGCCACTTGTTGTTGGTTTTCTTGACCAAAACCACATTGGCTAGTCAGGTAGGGTAGTCAACTTTCCTAATGGCTCTGGCGTGGAGAAACTTGCTGACCTTCTAATTGATTACCTTCTGGGGCAAAACTCCTTCATTTTTGCTTGACCATTCTGCAAGTGAGATTCACACTTAGCTTGTGTGTGATAATCAAGAGGTCGATTCCTTCCATGTCTTCCTGCTTCTAGGTGAATACTCTCTTATTCTTCTTTAGGAATTGGATGAGGAGGTATTTTATTTCCTTACTTAGCTTAGACCCAACATAAACAAGGTGTTTAGGCTCCTCATCAAGCTGAACATACTCTAGCTCTTCTAATGGTGTTGGCCTAGTAACCAGTTCGTCTTTCATATCTAGCTCATCTAGCTGGACATTCTCGACTTCTCTTTGTTTCATCGAGGTCATGTGGCACTCCTTTGCTACCTGCTGGTCTCCTCGGACCACTCCAACTCTATTTTTCGTAGGGAATTTCATAACCAAGTGATAGGTAGAAGGGATTGTCTTCATCGCATTAAGGTAGGGCCTCTTGAGAAACATATTATATGCAGAAAGGGCATCCACCACTAGGAACCTTACTGTGGTGGTGGCCTGACAGGGAGGATCTCCCATAGTAAGGACGAGCCAGATTGAACCCAAGGGCAATACCCTCTTTCCTGCGAAACCCAATAGGTGAGCACTGATCAGCTCCAGTTTTTCCCAACCTATGCCCATTTTGTCAAACGCAGAAGTGAATATAATATCTGCTGAGCTCCCATTGTCAATTAAAACTCGGTAAACAATTCTATTAGCCACAACAGCTCTTACCACCAGTGGGTCATCATGGGAGTGCTGATAGCCTTCCAAATCTGAGTCTGAAAGGGTGATGGTCGTGTTCAGCTGAGGTGCCTTGGACACAGTGTGTATTTCCAGCGCTTCGCCAACTTTGATTCTACGCAGTTGAGCCTTCAGGGCAGAACTGGACTCCCCACCCCTTGCGAACCCTCCAGAAATTACTCTAATTTTGCCCAGGGGTTGTTGATGCAACATAGGAGCCTGTTGCTGAGGTGGTGGAGGTAGAGAGGCTCAGTCTTGATTATCCCGAGCTACATAACGGCGCAACTGACCTCGCTTGATCAGGAACTCAATCTCTTTCTTCAGTTGGATACAATCATCAGTATGGTGGTTATGATCTCTATGGTATTCGTAATACTTTGTGGGATCTCTCTTTGCTGGGTCTGCTTTCATTTGAGGTGGCCACCTTAGAAACTTCTCGCTTTGTACCTCATATAAGATCTGAGATATCGTTGCGGTGAGTGGGGGGAGCTGCCGAGGTGCGTACCTTGGCTGTAGCTCTGGCTGTGGCGGACCTAAGCAATCTCTGACATCTCCCCTCCTTTTGGGGGAACAATCTCTGTCCCTTCTTGGAGACCTTTCATGCCTTCTTTCTCTTCTGGGACTTCGGTCCCTTTTCTTTTCCTCTTTCCATTTGTCTTTTTGCGTAGATGAATTTCCTGCATTTGAGAGGAGGGCTTCCTCACCGTTTATGTATTTAGTCACCTTAGCCAATACCTTAGCCATGCTTGCGTGAGGGTTCTTTGAAATAGAGAATATCAGATTTTGGATTGTACGCCTAGACCAGTTATAAACGCTGTAATGACAAACTTCTCATCTGGGACATCCACTTTCAGGGACTCCGAGTTGAACCGTTGGACATAAGACATGAGGTTCTCTTGGGGTCCTTGCTTCATGTTCAATAAGTGGTAGCTCGGCTTCCGGTATATCCGAGCTCCTATGAAGTGAGATACGAAGGATATAGAAAGCTCTTTAAAGGAGGAGATTGAGGCCGGGGGGAGCCTATTGAACCATGTCAGGGCTGACCCTTTTAGCGTGATGGCAAAGGCTCTACAGCGCACTGGATCTTGGTATCTATGGAGCTCCATCTGGTATTTATAAGTATTTAGGTGGTCCACGGGGTCCTTTGTCCCCATCAAAAGCTTATATCTGCGGCATCTTGAATTTTGGGGGAGAGGAAAATGCAACTCGCCTGCAGTGAATGGTGACTCAGTTTGTTGCACCAGGGCATCCATTGTAACTGGAACCTTGTTCTTCACAGCTTCCTTCATATGGTTGAGCTCTTACTAGATGCCATTAAAGCGCTGCTCCCAGTACTCTTTTTCCTCTCCTGTTGATAAGGGAGAAAATCATTCTTTTCTTCCTCAACATTTTAACTTTGCACCTTTTTATTGCGTCCGTTTCTTGGGGGTGGATGAGGATCTTGCCCCCAGGTCTGATTGTTTTTTCCTCCTTCACCAACTTCTCTAAGGAGGTCGAGATGTTGCTACTCTCTGTGAAGGGGGTCATTATGGCCTTCTTGGGCCGGTCGTGCCTCCTCAAGGCATTGCAAGAGCTTCAAGAGCTATTCATTCTACGGTATCAGACGTTGATTAACTAGACAAAGAGCCTCCAACTCATTATTTGTGTGGGGATTTCCCATGGGGGGATTTACCCCTGGGATGTTCTCAGGCTGTCTATCGTTGGTGGTTTCCTGTTGTTCTTGCATCCGTGGTAGATTGGTCTGGCTTCTGCTTATGTTATGGGTTGAAACCATCAGTCACTGAAAGATCAACGTATTTGTAACATGAACAATCATTCTCACAGACTGTGCCAAACTGATGGTGTAAATTAGAGTGGATGAGCAGAGGGATGGATTACACTTGGCCACTGGGATCTGAGTTGCGAGGCTCGTGTAGTTAGTGTTTGAGATTACTGGGGGATTGGGGGGAGACTTGCACAATAAAAATATAGTAGTTCACCAGCTCAGAAGCTTGACTAGTCCACTCCTCAATGGAGATTCTTGCTCCTTTTCTTTTTCTCTCCATTCAGAAGGTTTACAGGATATATATGTTACTAGGGTTCTCCCCCTGCTTTGGGAGAGTTACATAATATTTATAGGGCTGTTCCTAGTTCTATGGGATCTGCACCGAGATCTTTGCTATTTATCCGAGGAACTCTCCTTAATCTTAGGAGAAGATCTTGGCTGGTTAAGGATTTTATGCCTTGAGTATGACTCTTTGCCACCTAACAAATTTCTGTTATCATCCAGCAGTTTCCTTATCACTTCCATTGTTGGCGCGCCTGGGGGGGGGAAGCTCTAGCTTTGACCTGGGCTCTGCATGTCTTTCCTAACTTCTTTTTCAGACCTGCTTGTCTGACCTCTTGGTCCGACCTCATGCTTGAAAATTATTCTGAGTATTATCAAAACATATAAGTTTTAAATGGTAAAGTAATGCAAATGATATATAAGTTAGTAGGTGTCAACCTAATTGAATTTTGTACCTAAACACAATATGTTTTATTAAAATTGAACTTAATAGAGTAAACAATTTATCTATACATTTTTCCTTAAATAAGTTTAAAAAATTGTATCTACAGTCAAAAACCCAAAACAATATATATATATTTTGTATCTAATTTAGTTATCTTATCTGGAATTGATAGTGAGTCTCAACTAATAATAAGATCAATTGTCAATCTATTGAAAAATAATAATAAGGATGTTAAATAAGGTCTATGTAATATTTACTCTTTTTATCATAATTTGAAAAAAATTAATCAACACATATATTCCGTACGTAATGTCTAATTCATAGAAAACTAATTTTATAAGAGTGTTAATGACGAGACAACATAGTCTAATTCATAGAAAACTAATTTTATAAGAGCGTTAATGACGAGACAACATAATCTGTCAAATAATCTTTGAATTTGAAAGTTTTGAAAATTTTTATTTAATTTAAAAATTAAGTTAATTAGTTATCCTATCAATAAAAAAAAGATATGTTACAAAAACTTAAATACGAATACTAAACAATTAATATGCATTTGAAAAATAAAATAAAAAATTAAAAAAATTACATTATTATTAAAAAAAAATTAAAAAATTTTTTTAATTGAATTTATCGCTTTAGACCTCAAAACATATCAAGCCACCCTACTACATTAGGGCTTTGATTTTCGACTTTCAGAGAGAAGAGTTAACTCCCAATGAGCATTGCAAATGGGTTTCTTGATCTAGGAACTTGGCCATGCCCATCGCGATTTGCTGGCGCTGGGCGAGAAGGACCTCCTGGTTGATGATTTAGCCGTCTTTCACCATTTGGATGATGATGCCAGCGGCTTTTCTAGCTGAGTTTTGGATGACCATGCCTTCAGTTATGGAGCGGGTTCGAGGGCGGATTCTTGGAATGTGCACCTATGCATTCTCTTCGGGTTAGGTCTCTCATCTCTGAGAGTTTGAGCTCCATCATGACTGTAGCTTCCGGTGGTGGCCGTCGCACAGCTGAAGGGAGAGAGAGAAGCAAAGAGAACGTTGGAATGAGAAGTGGGTTTTGAATCACGATTTCACGATCCCTAATGGTATTTAGACATAATTGTCGTCGAGAGTAATTAATAATTTGGGAAACTCATGAAAGATGATAGAATGTATTTAATAATGAGGCTCATTATATTATTAAATATATTTTATGTTTGAATAATATTTAAATTAAAAAAAAAGGTTAGTCACATATTGCAATCAATATTGTTTGAATATTAATTAATATTTTTAAAAATTAAAAATTTTAATTTATACTCTCAAAAATAAAAATTTTTATCAATGCATCCATGACACTAAAAGTTGTGCCTTCAAAAACTAATAGATAAGTTAAACCTAGACTATCTTATGTTTGTCACTGAATTATTTGGACCCCTTCACGTTTAAAATATTATTCCTACATATCCTGACGTTTGTACACGTGTAAAACATAACTCTTTGTCGTTGATATCTGTTAATATAATTATTAAAAAATATGATTTTAACCTAATAAAAAATTATCATTTGTATGCAATCTTTTATTTTCTGGACCCGTTATACTCTAAAGTTCAAAATCAAACTTACTATTTGAATGTTCAATATAAATGTATGTATTGATATAATATTCTTTATATTCAATGTAATACATCACTTGATCAAAATTATTTTGATGTCGAATTGGACAATATTTTTAGTAATATTTGAATTCTCAAGGGATATAAGTGTAATATTTTAAATTTGAGGGGTTTTAATAATTAAGTGACAAGTATGAGGAGGTCTAGATGTAATTTATCTATTTAGCTTTAGACGGTAAGTTGATGGTTGTTAACTTCAAGTGCGCATTGATACATATTTCTATTTTTGATGGTGTAAATTGAGATTTTTTATTTTTGAATATACAAATTAAAATTTAAACGATCTTTTGAGATGCAATTTGAGATTAACCAAAAAAAAAAAAAACAAGGATTTAGGGATTATAAATAGTAGGGATAACCGTTACACCTATTAATTGAAGATTATATCATGAAATATTATAGACGTGATGTAACAATTACGATCAATATTTTTTCATCTAAGAATTGTAGGAACTTGGACGGGCCCTATTGTTTGTAGTAGCAATTGCAAAGTTCTAGGTTTTAGTAATTACATATAATTCTTTCCCTCAACTATTAATTTTTTTTGGTTAAATTTCATTTAGGGCATTTGGAGTTTATCACTTAATTATATAGACCCTTGCATTTAAATATTAGAGCATCTCCAATTACGACTCAAATTTGAGTCTAAATTTAAGTAAAAGTTTGACTTGGTATAGAGTATTCCAATTGGAAAACTTAAATATCAACTCAAAATTTTTAAAAAATTTCCTTAGTGTCCCAAGCTCATTTTTTTTTTAATTTTTCTCACCAAACTGTTTTATCCCCTCTCATCCTTCTATTTCATTGTCTTTTGCTCAATTCTTTTTCATCTTCCTCTTCTTCTTCCGACGACGATGATGATGATGATGAAAAAATATCTTCAATTATGACTTTTTATGAGACAAATTATGTCATAATGTTGGAAATATTAAGAGAGGAGTTAGACCAGCCCAACAAACATGGTGGTTCTATTCTAGGCCAAACATTCATTTATTGTGATAGACAAAAGGGTCATGATCGACTATTCTTAGATTATTTTGCTGAAAATCCAATTTATCCCCCTTCAACATTTCGACAACGCTTTCGAATGTCATGTGGTCTATTTATTTGTATTCTCAATGGCATTGAAGCACATGATTCTTTTTTTGTTCAAAAAATAGATGTTTGTCTTGTTCTTGGATTGTGTTCTATTCAAAAGATGACATCCTCAATTAAAATGCTTGCCTACGAAATGCTGGCGGATGCTGTGGATGAGTAAGTACGAATTGGGAAAAACACCACAATCTTAAGTTTTAAACATTTTTGTCGATTAGTTATTAAAGTTTTTGGAAGTGAGTACCTCATATCTCCAAAAAAAGATAATATCGCTAGGCTATTACTACTGTTAGGAAGGTTCATGAGTTTCCTGGAATGTTGAGAAGCTTAGATTGCATGCACTAGGAGTGGAAGAATTGTCCGACTGCTTGGCAAGGTTAGTATTGTGGACATGTAAAAAATATCTACTATAATTCTAAAAGTCGTAGCTTCTTATGACTTGTGGATTTGGCATGTCTTTTTTGGAATGCCAAGATCTCACAATGATCTCAATGTCTTAGATCATTCTCCTCTTATTTTCTGAACTTGTCCAAGGGTGAGTTCCTCCTACCAATTGCTCTATTAATGGACATACCTACAATATGGAGTATTATCTTGCTGATGGTATATATCCTTCATGGGCGACATTGGTTCAGACCATTTTTTCTCCACAAGGAGCCAAGAAACAATATTTTGCTATGATGCAGGAGTCGGCGAGAAAAGATGTGGAGCGAGTATTTGGGGTTCTACAATCTCAATTTGCAATTGTACGTGGACTAGCACAGTTTTGGGATCCCGAAACACTTGGGGATATCATGAAGACATGTATTATTTTGCATAATATGATTGTTGAAGATGAACAAGATGACTATGACAATTTTGAATATGAAACAACATCGCATGACATGTCAATTGTAGTTTCACCAGAGTTTACCAATGACTTTGAGTTCTTCATGGCTCACCATGTAAGAATTAGAGATAAAAATGCTTATCATGCCCTCTAGAATGATTTTGTGACACCTCTAAAACCGGAGGTCCTTTTTACACCGTTGACCACCCTTCAACTCGCGGAATTGCCCGTAATTTGTTGTACAACCTGACATCACGTTAATAGCATCCCTTTACCCAGGATTATAACTCACACGTGTAACCTGAGTTTTTTTAATCATTTAATCCAATCGAGTTTCAATATACCCCAATATATATCATTTAATGTCCATTTGTTTCATTGGAACCAAGGAAACCAAAGTCCAATTGCATAGCAAAACAATTTTAAAATTTCTGATTTTTGAAAAGTGTATTGGTACGGTTTGTCTACTAGACCTCACCATACCAGTACGCTTTGCCAGTTTTTTTTTTTTTTTTTTTCACATGTTTTCGATTTCCAATCATTTCTAATCCATCTCATTTTCACCCAAAACACATATAATGGAGTTTTTGACATAAAACCTCATTTGTACAATTTCATTACATTTAATTTACATATCAAAACGTAGTTTTAACAAGAGTTTAAAAAAAGTCAAGGTTAAAGGCCACATGTCGGCCCCTCTTCACCCTTGAGGCCCCGAATGAGAGCTGTCCACCTGTGTGTATCCCACACCTAAAATATTTTTCCGTATAGGGTGAGCCAACGCCCAGTAGAATATTTCTTACAGAGGTTACTCCCTACCTAGATGCATATGCAATGTTTATGTGCAACACTTAACCATCATTTTCCATTCCAAGCAAGAATATGCATTTCAATGATGGAATTTTACTATGCCATGCCATGAAATGAGGTGAGACTCATTCACGCATATCAACATGAGCCCTTCCCGGCTCCTCAACACATGCTAATATCCACGTGAATGAATCCATACCATGCAATGAAATGAGATGAAACTCACTCATGCACCACAACCCGAGTCATACCTGACTCCTTAACACAATGCAATGTCAAAGTGTATTAAACCGTTATTTATGTTCACATCAAATGACATTCACAATTTCAGGGTCTTTTTTGGGGTGGGTATTCATGAACTTACACCAACGGCACCCAACTGACACAGAATTCAAAGACTTCAACCAACGGTTCTGCATACACCGACACACTTTATGGACTCTTATACCAACGAAGTGTGAAACCAATCACTGGGCCTCTCACCCGAGGGATATTTTAGCTTGCTAACCCCGACCCAATTTGCCATACAACTGTGCAACTTAGTAGGACCATCGATCCAACTTTTTTCAAGTCCATTCGTCATCCACCAATGGGGTGACGACGTCAACCATGCACACTCACCCACATGATGCGAGGTCTCCGTGCAACTGCAATGTAATGAACCATTGCATAACAATGTCATGTTGCATACGTAATGAATGTCATATGGACAACCGACACCACATATTTCAACATATGTCATAGTAATTTATATTCTAAGCATATAATTACCAAAATTCATCACAATTCATAAGCATGTTACCACAATATCCATGTCAATAACACAATTAAATCACAAGGCACAATATAAACACATAGCATGCCCACATAAACCCAATTTTCAAGAGTTTACATAAATACTTCCACATATCAAAGTCATGCTAGAAATTGGTCTAGGCCATTTCTATATCCATTTCCTTGTTTCCATGACTATAGGCAAGTCCTATATTATTCTATACTTCTAACCATTTCATACGGACACCTAGGTTAAAAATCAACCAAAGTATGATGGAACCTTACCTCTTAAAGCGTAAAAGAACACGTTGGAAAGCTCTATGACTCCAACCCGAGCTCTAATCCAATCTTTTTCAAAAACTCATTTTTTCAACCTTCGGTAAAAACTCTCATTTTTGGTACGTAGGCGTAGCCTTCGACGACGAGGAGATCGACTTTTGGTTTTGGCCCAAGTGGATTCAATCACTCAATCTTCGTAGATCGTAGAGAGATGGTGATAATTTTTCTCTTTTTCCTCTCTTCTCTTCTCACGTTGAACCGGCTGAAGAAAATGGGGAATGAATCATATTTTTTCCCTTTTTATATCCTCCATTTACTGGGCTCACATTGTGCCACACGACCCTATTTTTTTCTAGTCTGTTTTTGCCCTAAAATGATTAAATTTTATCCCGGTTCAAGTTCAAAATAATTTTATTTGAATTGACTTAAATTTATTTTTCAACTTTCGAATTTTTATTAAAAATTCCATTTTTGGGTCACCCGAGACTTGATCGCCTCGTAAAACGTGAAAAATTCGACTATCTTGGAATTCGATGAAATTTGACTTGTTAACTAGATTTCGCGAGACGAATCCAACGGTGATGTCTTTTTTGTCATCCGAGATCTAAAAAATTTCAGATTTTCAACCCGTACCGTTTTGCCCTTTTTTTTTATAAAAAGTTTAAATTTATCTGGATTTTACGGATTTAATTGAGCATCTATGGCAACATCCTAGAAGGATGTGACTTTTAGCATTGAGAGAAATATCGTAGCAAGTTATTGTTAATTCATGGTTGCTTGAATAAAAAATGATGATATTATATTTTTGATATTTTATGTGATTTTATTTCTCTTTAATTAATCATTATGGACGAGGCAAAAAATACGTTTATTAACTTAACATCATGTATGACATATGCATACCATGAAATCCAAAACACGTTTATATTCACATAATCTCACCATTTCAATCCAAAAAAAACCACAACAATAATTTAAAAGCACAAAACCAATTTCACGTAGTAGCATTTTCTAGTATGTAGCAAAATCATGTGGCACAACCAAGTGAAAATAATAAAATAACATTATCTCAAGATCAAAAGTAATATTGAACTCTGAGCAATAAATTAAAACTCATTGTTTATATTTCGAGACATCTGCATAGGAGTTAAATTAGACATGTCCATTAATATGATTTTATTATCCTCATTTCTTTGTTCTCTTTCATTCATCATTGCTAAAATTTGTAGTTGGGCCTCCCTATTCTTAGTCTTCTTCTCATGATCTGCAGCCTTTTGTTGATCTCATTCAATAGATCGGGAAGACATATCATCCAACACTTCAAAAATTTTAGTTTGGTTGGCTACTATATCATCAAACCTAACATCTTGTTTCACTTTCTTCCTTTGTGATTCTTTCATAGCCTTTTTACCATTTGATCATTTTGGTCTCTCTTTTGATGGTTATATTTCTATATCTGAGTCAACAGATACCGAAATAGTAGGATTTGAAGGTGATGATGTATGAATTGTAGGTCTCTTGAACTATGTTCTAAGTTCATCCCACTTACAACTATGTCACAATATCTCCCAACAAGTATCGAATGTGAAGTGCTTTCTTTGAAAACCATGGTACATGCGTTTAGCCTCATTAATCTGAAAATAAAAATAATAAATATCAAATACTAAAATGATAAATTATAATTTATTGTTGTTATACAAACACTTACCTTGTCTGTTTCCCCTACTCCATTTTGTTGCCTCATTTGTACTTGTTCTAGAAAACTAGAAAACTTATTAACCACATTTTGAATGAAAGACCAACAGTGACACAACAAAATGTTGGTTCTATTTAGTTGAACATTTGGTTGGGAAGAGAAATATGCAAGAACACAATTCCACAACGCTGCCTTATTTTGGGTATTCCTTTAAATCAGATCTTACGAGACAGCCAACCAAGCTTGACTCACTACTCCATCTTCCAACATACTAAAAGCTTTACCACGAGCATGACCATTTTGTGAAACAATTTCTATTCCATGAGATTCCTCTAAACTTTGAGAATTCTCAAACATTTCATGGTCATCAATTGCTGAATTTAGAAGAAAAAAAGAATTTAAACAAAGATATAAAAATTATCAATAGACATAAAAATAATCTAAACTTGTACTTAAAAGGAAAACAATACCATAAACTTCAACAATTACTAATCATGGTGGCCAGACAAAAGAGAGTAAAATGATAGTCTTTCAAGTTAGAACAACAAATCCACAAAACCATTTTCATGGTCATGAGAGATTATATCCACCCAATAAGTGAGAATTCAAGAGAAAATTAAACATTTTGACCGCAATCAAAAGAGTTAACATTAGGACTATTTAATTCGAAATAATTTTTTATCAAGCAAAGTGTCTTATTAACAAATATATTGACATCGCCTTTTCAAATTTTTTTCCCTTTTCCCTTTTCTCTTTTAGTGGAATCTTAGCACTAGTTAAGAACAAAGAAATGGTGAAATTATATAGGAACATAATTCTATCCAAAAAAGACTACGAATTTTTTTTTGAATAGACTATGAAATATTAAAAACCAAAAAATTTGAAGCTAAAATTTTTCACTGATTCTAACCTCACTATAGTACATAATCTATTGTTGTACGGGTGCAGTGCATGCATGTTGTGATAGAGAGAGAGATTTCCTTCTCCAAAACCAAGAAAAATGAGCACAACCCATTATGAGTTCATCCAAGAACACAAAAAGAAGGGCGGTGAGAACTATGAAGCACAACCTTAAAAACAAGAAACAACCAACCATAATCATCAAGAATCTTACTTGCTGGTCTTCAAGATGTGATTGGCGATGGAGGCAATTCTAAATATACATGCAAGGAGAGACAAGAAGTTATTTTGTTGAAGGAGTCTTTTAGGTTTAGATAGGGTAAAAAATTACCGTTAAAATTTTGGTATAGAATTTGGGTCTCTATTAATTTGGGTCTAGAATAAGTTTTTCCTTAATTTGATATAGATTTGGGTCTAAGGTTGGAGAGCTTTTTTAGGCCATTTAGACTTAAATTTAAATTTGAGTCTAAATTTAAGTTATGGTTGAAGATGTTCTTACACTCTCATTCCCTATCATTAACTATGAACAAGCAGACCCACCAAAAGTATGAAATTTGAAAAAAGATTAATTCCATGCAACCCTAAATATCTTATCAAACCCAAACCACACCCAAACCCATACCCAAATTCCGAATATAATCCTCTTTCTATACACCGTTGTCAGATTGGTCATTATTCTTTTCCTTTCACTTGATTTCTATCCACAACTAACATCACTGAAGGCTACCACCACAAGAACCCAGATGAAGGAGAACCTCAATAGGAGAAAGAATAATAGGCCATCAAATAGAGCCCTAAAAACCTACAAATTTTACGTCTGAAAAACTCTAAAGATTTGTGAATTTGATAAATCTTCAACTGAAAATTCATTCGATCACATGATTCTCTGTGTGTATGTGTGCATGAGAGAGAGAAAGAGAGGGAGTCAATTCGATGGACATCACTTTTGGGTGTGGTAGGCTCGGATGGATGGGTTAGGGGTGTTGGACACAATGGGTTTATAGTGTTATGTGTGTAAGTGTAAATAGGCAATGGTGGTGATTATGGATTTTGTGCTTCAAATACTAGTTTACTATGTGGTTAAGTAATGGTAGGACAATAGGGTGACAAGGCAGTAGGGGCAGCGGTGATGATGTGGGTGTGGTTTTATGTTTCAAGTTTTTGTGTGTGTTGTAGGGTAGGGGGTGGTGATGGTGGGTTTTGTGTTTCAACGAGTGTATGTCTATGGCTTAGTGGCAGTAGGGCATAGGTTTATGGTGGTAGCATGGTAGCTGTGCTAACGTGGATGATGGATATAATTCCTACTACAGTTCAAACGTCGGAGTGCATCCGGACTATCATAAACTCAAATAACGAGATAATCGAGTTACTCTCAGCCATTAATTGTATGTAACCAATCAGAAAGAATCTGACATTTGGCATAGCATGTCTAACACTACACATAAGCTTCCACTTGGCTGAGATAAGTCAATAGTGGAGTCTCTTGTATAACAATAGTTTTATATACACTCAACCATGAACGACCACCCCTAATCATTACCTCTTAAAATTAAAAGCACATTCAACACACACTATAAAAGCCCTCATAAATGAAGGTTGAAGGTAAAGAAAAATAGCCTAAGAGAAAACTTTCTCTGCTGAACTAACTTTGACGTCGAAGATGATTTGGCTGGGACCACAGCGATCCCCTACTCTCAGTTTCTTTTTGATAAGACCAGAGATGTGCCATCACCATCACCCAAAGATCGATCTCCAAAATCTGGATCCATCTTATCAAACTTATTTACTGATTGAACTATCAGTGCGTATGATTTTGGGGTTATGTTTAGGCCTTATAGGAGAGAGGTAGTTTAGGAATTGAGTAATGCTATTGGGACCTAATTTCTTGACCTAAAATATTGATCTAATGACATGGCAAATAATGTGGATCAACAACTTCTCCAACTAAACATTTTTTTAGCACTTGTGATTATTCCCACATAACTCTCTCACATCCCTCACACGACTTTGCCTCTTCTTCTTTCATTTGCATCTCTCTTTTGGAAAAATCAATGCCGATAACCCACTAGTAAACACCCGATGGTGAATATTAATCAATTCTCTCTCTCTCTCTCTCTCTCTCTACATCAACGTCGTCGTTGCAAAGAACCCAACAAACGCTGGCTAGTGTTGGCCGACAAATTGCTCCACAAATTGTTATATCATTCTGTCACTTTTTGCCTTATCCACCAAACTACTCGAAAAATTTCCCTAACATAGCTTGTATCAATATGATCAAGAATGGTTTTTAAACATAGCTTGCCTTAGAATTGTTTTCAACTTGTAGACAAAGTTAGTTGGCAAAAGTATTAGTTGTCGAAGTACCGTTTGATTTACTTGTTGGTGGAGATTGATTTGCTTTGTTTTCATTATTTTAATTATTTTTATTTGGCTTCCTTGTATGTGCTTGTATTGGATTACTTTGCAACTATACATGATTTGACTTCGTCTACAAGTTGTTCATTAAATTGCCTCAAACAATGTTGTTTTGAATTTCTTAGGTTCTGGTTAAGGAAAAGAGAGTCGATGCCGCACTTTGTCTAGTCTTGGGACTAGTTGTTATTGGAGTGGGGTATGAGTATTATTGTTAATTGAATTGCTAGAGTGAAAGTGTAGTAGTTGGTGAAGCCTTTACTGTAGAAGTGGTTTTAAAATTGTATGCATTTGTCATGTAAACACATTTAGTTTTGTGTTATGCAAAATAATGAAAGGGAAAGGATTACTTTTGCCCTTTGATGAATGTGATGGTAATCTACAAGGTTTAGGAATTTTTCATTTTGCTTTGCACATTGGTTAAATCTGTGTGAGTTGAAGAGTTTGAATTTCCAGCAAAGTTGCACACACATATGTTGCCATGAAAATCCTGTGTGATGCCATAGACTTAAAATCCTATTTTGATGCCAGGTACGTGTGTACAAGTGTGCCTCCTTGCAATCCATTGCTATTGTCATAAAAGGCTACTATAAAATAAAATAAAGCCAATACGATTCCTTCTTGAGATGAATTACATAAAACCAAGAACTATCACAGGGTCAACTACACCATTTGAGTTGTATCAAAAATAACCTAAATTGTTAGTATAAAAATAAAACAACACAGTTTTGTGGAAGAGAACATGAAAAGGAATGTTCTTGCAAAATGACAAAATCTTCATCCTTCAAGACCTGCCATAGAAAAAAGAAATAGTCAAGTAAAATAATAAAATCATGGCATTTCATTTGCAAGACATTTTTCTAACAAACCAAATCTATTTGCCAAAAGACGTTAGTGATGAAGGTGTAGTTGACAGTTCTTGAATATTTTCTTGTTCTTTGGAGCTAGAACCAGACATGGTGTCCATAACAAATCCACCATTCCAACCTTGATATTGATTGTGCTAAATAAGAGAAAAAAAAGACCATTAACTACACATTATGTTATAGCACGAGAAAAACTTCAGATAATATGCTAGATTGCTTACCAAGAAATAGTTTTCATTGAAAGTATGATTTGCTATATTTTCTATCCCATGTACTTGGTTTGGATGACCTCTTTGAGTGGCACCCTATTTTAAGGCCAAATTGTTCTGTATCATAAATAAATAATATGCTAGATTGCTTACCAAGAAATAGTTTTCATTGAAAGTATGATTTGCTATATTTTCTATCCCATGTACTTGGTTTGGATGACCTCTTTGAGTGACACCCTATTTTAAGGCCAAATTGTTCTGTATCATAAATAATATACGCCAACTTAATAAACAACTTAACACGCGAAATCAATAGAACAATAACAAAAGTCATTTTCATTAACTCACGTTACAAAAGTGCAATGTAGGGTACTGAATATCACTCATGCCAACATTAGTAACTTGTGTACTTTGCGAATCCTACATTTGTTCAGGGCTATATATTAGGAACAGTAGTTACAGTAACAATTAGTTTGAAGTGTGATAATAATACTCTCGTGTTCCAATTGCATCAACAACTTCTCTATTGGGTGGACCATCAACAGAACCAACGACATCACTTCCAGTCATTAGGGAATCCTGCAAGACATAAAGAATAATTAGGAAATATTGTAACTAAAAATTTATTACTTCACATACATAAATTATAAGGATTTTATTCACACCTTCATTCCTTTTTCTTCAAGGGTATGATTTTCAGGTGGTAAGGTCTTCTTTTTCTAATCTTTTTTTTCCCTCCATTTTAGATTGCTTCCTTTTAAATGGTGGGCGACATTTTTTTTCAAACTGCTAATAAAGTAAGTATCTTCTGACTCTCCTTTGATATATCATTTGTATCACAACTAGAGTTTCTACGGAAAATTGAGTTGGGATTTGGTTGATAACTTCAATCGCCCCCATTTTTTTGTAGACTCACCTTCAAATCATGTATCCAATCCATCACTTCCATGCACTTATCTTCAGATTCTGTTGCCAAGTCTACAACCTCACTAAAATGCATTGCATATTTTATCATATCGCAGTGCTTCTAGCATGGTACTCCAACTATCATAATTGATTTTGACTTTTGTGTGCATCTTTTCACATCTTTCCTCCATCGTCGTAAGATGTATTTATCAGGAATGAAATAAATCTTCTAATGAGTTAACATTGCAATTGCATGCCTGTATAATATTTCCCTAAACTTAAACATGCAACAATTGCACTTCACCTCACAATCCTTTTCATGGAACCAAACCTTGAAATTTGCACGCCTTGTTCTCTCTTCAATCATTATATCCTTAGTTACTTCATACTCTAAAGTCACACCATCAATTTTAACTGAAGTTAAATCACAGTACATCTTTCCTATCAATTCATTTTGGAACTCTTTAAACTTTGAAATAGTATAAACACTTTGAACTTGTTTCTCCATGTCATAATTACTTACATATGGGACCTGTGAGGAGGAAGACTTACAGCCTTCATGGGTTCTCCTTTCCCACCTTATTTTTCATTGCATTCTTATACTGTTCCACAAATTATTTCACGATAGTCTTAGAGTTGACATACCCATCAAAGAACGAATCTGTGCTCTCACTTCTTTGTGTAGTTGACATTTTCGCCCAAAAATTATCTTTCACAAATATTGGTGCCCAACAACGTCTCTCATTGTACAATCCACTCAACCAAACATTGCTATGTAGATTATACCTTTCAATCATCTTGTTCCAACTTTCTTCAAATTCAGCACGAGTCAATGTATCAAAAACAACCCTTTGCAAACAAAAAATTTGATTAATCCATACAACTTATAACCTCTTAACTTTTCAGGCAATTTCTTCATTATGTGCCATAAGCATCATTGATGTCTTGCATTAGGGAAGACATTCTCAACTCCTTTTTGCATTGCTTTGTCTTGCTCAGTGATTATGGCACTTGGAGCATTCCAAGACATGCATGCAAGCCAAGATTGAAATAATCAAATAAATGTCTTTGTATCCTCACTGGAGATTAAACCACGTCCAAGCAACAACGATTGCCCATGATGGTTAACACCTATGAATGGAGCAAATGGCATGTCATACTTATTTGTCAAGTTCGTTGTGTCAAATGTTACAACATCACCAAATTCCTTATACGCTGCTCTGCTCCTCGCATCCGCCCAAAATACATTCTTTAATCGTCCATCTTCATCCAAATCCATTGCATAAAAGAAATTTGTATTATCAGCTTGCATCTTTAAGAAGTAGTTTTCGATTGTCATAACATCTCATTCTCCGAGTCGCAATCGCCTTACTTTCTCAATAAAATTTCGGCAAGCCTTCTATAAAAATGACATATTCTCATGTCCACCTGCTTCAACCGTAAAAGAATTAAAGTTTTTATTTATTGTAATACCAACCCAGTCATTCAACTCAAGCTTTCGTTTTACATGTGGCTTAAATACTCTATTGCATCGAAAAAAGCAAGCTTTGTTTGGACTTATCTTATGGTTGTGATCAAGCATGATAGTGTTCAATTGCCACTTTCCCTCGGGGCATGAAACTGCTAGGATTTTAGCCTTACAACCTGTTTTTATGCTTGGATATGGCTTGAGAGGATTTTTCGTAGTGCATTGTGATTTTCCTGATTGAGAACAAGCAACTGATATATATTTCGAGTGTCCGTCATCTCCTTTTATTGATGATCTTCTCTTAACCGGGAACCCCAATTGCTTCCCATAAGTTATGTAATAGTCAAACAAATCTTCATAGCTATTAAACATCATCCGAACCTTGGGCTCTTCCACTTCATCGTCTATATTTACTACATTATCCATTTCAATGCCCAACATTTTCTTAATTCGCTTGTATTGCACTTAAAGATTCCCTTTTCCATCCTATCAAACACCAATAAGACTGAATCCAAAAAAAAAAAAAGGAACATGCCATTGCTTTAAAGTAACCAACAAAAGAAGAGGATATTAAAAAAATATTGTTTTAATTAATAAGAAGGTTACAACAAAATTATAATACTGATGATACAACTAATAATAGTGCAAGACCCAAAATTTGCTATTTCACATTTATTTAGACCTCCTTGAAAAAAAACTTGACTGCGTACATAGCTTCGGTTGAAAGGGAAAAATAAAATCATCCAATCACGACATTTCCTACATTATGTGCATTTTTTGGACTGAGTTCTAGTACAAGAGGATAAAACCCGTTGTATTATTTTTTATGCCTGTATCTCTCATAGGATTCATTTATTCACTCTAAAGCTTATTAATTTCTTTTACACTACCTTGGTTTTAATTTTCTATAGAATGCTAGTGATGATACAATAAGGTACTTCGACAACTAAGACTTTTGCCAGAAAAAAACCTTCAACCTTTAAATTGTTTAAAATAGGAATTTTGTCGAACAGTTTGAAAACCATTTTTATCATACCTCTGCAAGACTAATATAGAGCACCCAATAAATAAATAAATAAACGAAAGGGAGGGAAGAGAGAGTGAGAGAGATACTTGTGCAAGCTATGTTGGAGAAATATGTGGAGCAGTTATCGACCAATAGTAGCCGGTGTTTGTTGGTTTCCAGGCAACGACGATGACGATGACGATGACGATGATGATGTAGAGAGAGAGGGAGAGATGATTAACATTCACCATTGGGTGTTTACTAGTGGGTTATCAGCGTTGCTTTCACCAAAAGAGAGAAGCAGGCAAAAGTAGAAAACGTAAAGTCGTGTGAGGAATGTGAGAGAGTTATGCAGGAATAATGGAAAAATGCTAAAAAAATGTTTAGCCGGAGAAGTTGTTGATGTGACAAGTTCACATCATTCGCCACGTCATTGGGTTAGTATTTAGGTCAGACAATTAGGTCCCAATAGTATTACTCTTAGGAATTATATTCGCATAGACTAATGATATTCGGACCTAAAAATCTGACATAATTTATTGACCTAATGATGTGGCTTCATTGAAACCATTGGATCAATACCAAATTTTAATATTTGATAGATCCCACAGTTAATTCAAAAGTCATAGCGAATAAAGTCAACAAATTAGATCAATAAATTAGATCACAATAGCATTGCTCATTTGCATATTATCATGACATCATTTAAATCTAACGGTGATACTAATAAATATTGACGACATGAATCTATGTCAACACATGCACCAACTTTTTTGGGTCTAACTGCGTCATATTTCAAATATGATAGATTTACGTAATTAAGTGATAAAGTTTAAGGGGTTCGCATGTAATTTATTCTCTCTTTTTCTGTCAAATTTTTATTTTAAGTGTTAATTCTATCAATTTCATCCTTAATGTTAGTATTCTATGGTTACTTTATCTAATTACTTACCCATGTCTTAGTAAAAGTTATGAATTTACAAAAAAAAAGACTTCAACCAATTTCGATTCAATATAGGACCCTATATTGGGCAAGTCAACTCGTATGTGTTCTCACTCTCCTCCTTCCCTACACCCATAAGTCATACTCCTCGTGTCATCCCCCATAACCCCTTCCCTCATCTCCTTCACATGAGATTGATTTTGTAGATTGTTTATATTAAATCTTATTCACTTATGATTCATGGTGACTATTGTTGTAAAATTTGTCCCAACCTTCATACAAGCTGAATAGATGATTGCCCTGCTCCTAGTCACCTTTTCAATTGATTTGATTAGCCTTTTGATGGATGGACTCTGCTCTCCAAAGATCCAAATGAGGTTTCCTCACGTTGGCAGGCTTGAAAGGAAATTGAAGACCGGAAGGCGGGAATTCTGAGGGTCAATTATTTGATACTTAAGTTAGATTTTCCTAAATGTCTTGGATGAAAAGACAAATATATATATATTTTTTTTGTTCCAAAAAAATAGAGTAAAAAGTAAATTTTACTCTCCAAATACAGAATTAAATTAAACTCTATATTTTAGAGAGTCTAAATAAGAAGTCAATTAGAGAAGAAATTTTAAGGGTTGACTCTCGAATTGAGTTTAAATTGAAAGCCTATTAGAGATGCATCTAACGATGGATCCCCCATACCTCCTCCAGACTTCGTTTTCTTTGTCGATCGAGATTCGAGACACTAAC
Source organism: Ilex paraguariensis (assembly GCA_963454935.2). Classification (NCBI taxonomy): domain Eukaryota; kingdom Viridiplantae; phylum Streptophyta; class Magnoliopsida; order Aquifoliales; family Aquifoliaceae; genus Ilex; species Ilex paraguariensis. The sequence continues at coordinate 134,017 of CAUOFW020001099.1, forward strand.
GTGGAGCCAGACTGAAAGTTTGCGTCGACAATTTTATTGACAAAGATATTAAGTGAAGTTTGTGGACAAAATTGTTCTAATCAGGTTGTGGACAAAGATGTTAATTGTCGCCAAGCATGGCAAAAACAATAATATTAAGTGAAATTTTCGGGATAAGTGGTGGAATGATCTCAATGAAGCACAATGGTGGTTCCAACATCATTGCATGATAACGATAACCAAGTCTTATAACTTTGCTTATTGCTGCGAAATGCTATCTAATAGTGGTGCACTTCATCTTGTATAGTTGAGCCACTAACACATGATTTAAAAGGCCCATCATTACAGCAGTCCAATATAGCCGACCAAACACATCTTAACGCGCATTATATTAAAAGGTTAGTAGATTTTTTGCTTCATAAAGTATATATTTTTTATTAGTTTAAATATTATTATATCAATTTTGTTAATTTAATCTCTAAAATATTTAATTCGTATTATTTTACATAGACGGATTATTAAATTTTTGATAGAATGATTACGTTTTAAGTATGTGAATAATGCCTAAAAAAAATTACACGTGGTTACTTTCGCAAAAAAATTTGATGGATTGTCTGATCAAGGACCAAAGTAACACAGATTGAATACTTTATGAACCAAATTGACAAAATTAATATAATGAAGACTAAACTAACAAAAAATTCATACTTTAAAAATCAAAAATGTTATTAACCCTACATTAAATGAACATATATTTGTGGGATTCAAATCCCTTCCCATATGTATAAATTTTTTCTAGTTTTCTTGTTGGCGGATTATATATTATTAATGAGTAAAGAATATATTTATATACAATCAGTTCCATTTAAATGCATAATAAGTAAATTTTCCCAAAAAAAAAAATGCATAAAAAGTGATGAGTTAAAAAAAAAAATTAGAATGAATACGTGAAAATATAAGCAGATAAGCTGCGCACTGAACTTGATATTTATATATGCGTTTACCTTTGCAAAATTATGATCGCCCAACAGACCAAGTATGAAATTGGACCAGCCAAGAGAGGCCAAAGAACAACAGAGTTCTTTTGGCTTTGCATTTCATAGCAAAATTACCATAGATTGGTTGGTGAGTCATCGACAGGTGTGAGGTAATGATAGAGTCGTCTTCGGTTGAGGGGTGAAAGAAATGGATTACAGCAGAGACTCTCTGTATCTCATGGTTTTTTGTAGTCAACTTTATCGCTGCGTGTCTCAGATTTAGACTATGTATTACGTGCCATACTGCCACTGTCCTGCGGTGGTGCGCACATGAGACACTTGCACAAAACGTTAAAAAAAGATGGGTGGCCGCTCTTTATTGGTATATACAATTTTTTTTAAAGGTGATTTTACACTGGAAAATTTCTCAATGGTTTAACCTTAAAGCGTATGTTAATTCAAATCTCATCCAAAACTTATGAAGCACAAATACTTCGTTAAAATCGACGTATTCATATTTGATATCATATCAAATACAATACTCGTCGACTACTCGACAATGCGTATCGGATACGCCTCATCTATATCCGATAATTAATAAAATATGTGAACACTTTGCGGATACTTCTAAGTTCTAAACATGGAGTAAGATGTACAATTTTTAATTTAAACTATACCCCTTCCTTTGGAGTTCACATACAATATAAAAAAATGAGTTACCTACACTATACTTTTATAAATAAATACTTGTAAAACCAACTAGTTAAATGTGATTATGATTCCTTCAATTGGTCATGTTCATTTTATGAATATATCATAATAAGACGCTATTATATCCTTTTCATGGTTAAAATTCCTAATTTTACTTACTAATGTTAAAGAATTATTGAAAAATTATAATTTTTAAGTCGTTAAATAATAGTAAAATATAAAATATATTTTATTATAAACGTATTCTGGTCGTACCCGTCTTTTAAGTTTTGTTGTATCGTCATATTTGTATCGTATTGTACCCGTGTTAACGTATCCGTGTTTCCTAGTCCAAAACGAACCAGTTGAATATGGATAAATTATGATTCGATCTGAGTCATATATCTGTATTGAAGATAATTTATATATATATATATATAATATAAAATATAAATTTAATTTAAATTTCAAAAAATAAAAAAATAACTTTTACTTATTTTCGGTTGAGATTGCTCTATCACTACCTCTACCAGCACCCCTCCACCGCACCATCACTATCACCACTACTACCACCCCCACCACCACTATCGCCACTCTATCACACCCACCCTTACCATCGTCACCACCTTCTCCACCTCCCCACCACCACCATCACCTTCACCATCACCACTACCACCATTGCCCCATCACCATCACCATCATCACTACTACCACCACCGCACCACCATCACTACTATTACCATCATTGCCCCCACTATCACCACTACCCTCACGACCATCACAGCTACCACCACCGCCATTTCCCCACTTGCACCCCCACCTTCCCTACCCCATCACCACCATCGTTATGTTATTCTTATATATATTTATAATCATTACTACCATCATCTCACTACCACCGTCGCCTTTCGTCAACACCCACCACTACCATTATTGTCTACCGTCACCTACTATCACAACCCACCACCATCTCATAGTCGCCCACCATCGCCACCAACCACTGTTACCCACCCCCATTACATCTACCACCACCACCCCGTCGTCGCCCACCATTGCAGCCACCCACTGTCATCTACCTCCACCATACTTACCACTGCTGTCATTCATCATCACCCATCACACTATCGCCTAGAAGCACCCATCGTCACCCACCACCACCATCGTCACCGCCCACCACCACCGTCGTCGTCTCACCACCACCACTACTTCCAACCATTATCACCGTTGTCCTCCACCACCACCGCCGTCACCCACGACTGTCACTACCATCATCGTCACCCAAAACTGACCACCACCACCACCGTTGTCACCCACAATTGCCACCACCTACCACATCCATCACCGCCTCCCATCATTAACACTACCGCCCACCACCACTAACATCACTCACCCTCATTACAATCGGTACTTAAATTTCTTTTTTTTTCTCTTTTATGTTTGTAATTTGATTTTAGGTATGAATAAAAAATATGATTATTATTGACAATTTTTTTTATTACGTGTCTTCAGACACGGAAAATAACTAGTACAAATATATTATGTAATTTAGTAGTTTTTGATAAAA